>JARQWZ010002484.1:0-226731 GCA_033150135.1 Gobio occitaniae | reverse complement strand
CCACCATGGCCGCCATCGAACGACCGATGGCGACCGCTGTTTGTTTGGTAGCCCGGAGAGCAAAATCTGTAGTGCGACGCAACTCGGCCATCGCATCAGGGGGTAGGCCCTCCCCCTGATCGAGATCCCTCAGCAGATCAGCCTGGTAAGCTTGCAACACCGCCATAGTGTGCAATGCCGACGCAGCCTGACCTGCTGACGTGTATGCCCTGCTATTAAGGCGCGAGGTGGTCTTCAGCGCCTTAGAGGGCAGGGCGGGAGTTCTCAGTGTCGATGGCCTCCCAGACGCGAGATAGTTCGCGAACGTCTCGTCGATTGGTGGCATCGACACATAACCGGACTCGGCGGATCCCTCGACATCAGCGAAATAACCTCGCTGATAACGAAAGATCCGGGCCGAGTACGGCTTCTTCCATGCCCCCGAGATCTGATCATGAAGATCGGGGAGGAATGGAAGACTCCCGGGAGCTGCTGGATTGACGTCAGAGAGAAACCGATCGTCGAGGCGGCTCGAACGCGCGGGCTCTCTCCTCGCGCGCCGCCACTGTAGCTGCAGTCTAGCAGTGGCACGCTCCATCACTTCCAGCAGCTCGTCATACACGGGGCAGGGAGGCTGAGAGGGTTCAGCCTCGGCTGACACTTCACCACCCTGCTCAGCTACCCCTTGCTCACTCGGAAGAGCACCAGCTGGCGAAGGGGAGGAAAGGTCTGACTCCTCCCCCGGCAGCTGCCTCTCGCGATCTGACTCATCGTCAGAGAGAACCACGCCTCTCTCTAAACGATGAGCCAGATCCATCTGGGAACCCCATGATTGCAGCCGGCGCTCGGCCTCAGCACCGGCGGGACCGTCCCCAGAAGCTGGACCCACTTCCCTCGAGAAGAGGGCCAGACGAGAGCGGAGCGTCCGGATGGGAAGACGCTCGCAGTTGGCACAGGAAGCTCCCTCGAGAACCTCCCGCGCGTGCTCTTCCCCCAGACAAAACACACAAAGGGTATGTGTGTCCTCAGGTGTAAGGAACCTGGGACACGGATCCGCGCACTTCCGGAAGTTATGGTTGGACTTCCCTGTGTGTTTCATTGTATTTTGCTTTCGTGATTCTTTCTCGAAACAGACAAACAGTCCCTGAAGACGAAGAAGCGGTGTCATGTTGGTAAGGCGCCCTTATATACTTCCTGGTCGCACTTTGATGATGTCATAGGCTGTCGCCGGTCAATAGGATTGACGTGATTCGATTGTGATTCAGACACCTGTCACGCTGGAGGCGTTCCCCGTAGCGTCAAGCTGACGCAGCGCGAGTTCCCTTTCGAAAGGGAACTTATGGGTTTTTATTCTAAATTTTTAAAAGCATGATTATAAAGCCGTTCAAGAGGCTTTAGAGTGGTTTGGTTGGTCTGAGGCCAGACAGTGTTGCAGTACGACAGCAGTGACAGAATCATTGTTTTTAAAAAAACATAGACACATTCAAATGTTAAGCAATTTCTGATCGTCCTGAAAGTATTCATACTTGCCTTCATTCTTAATGATAGCTGAGAGTCTAATATAACTCCTAAATATTTATCTTGTTTGACTTGTTCAATGATTTTGCCTTTCATTTCAATGTTTAATTTGTTTGCTATTTGTGTCTTTTTTATAGAAAAGCATATGGATTTGGTTTTATTTGTATTCAATGTCAAACGGGATCTGTTTAGCCAAATTGACATTTTGTCAAGACTTTGTGTTATTTTACTGCCGTTTACAGAAGGGTCCTTGCCGGCCATATAAACCACAGTGTCATCGGCGTACATCTGAAGGCTGATCTCAGGACAGACTTCAGGAAGTTCATTCATGTACAGGCTCTCCTTTGGCTCTACTGACTTCCTTTCTGTTGATGACTCCGTGGACTTCTACAACCAGTCCCTGAGCAATCTCCTGGACCTCCACGCCCCCTTAACATCCAGGTCAGTCACATTCTCGCTCTCCGCACCCTGGTACACCGGCGAACTGCGAAAGATGAAGGCGGCTGGGCGTGTCCTTGAGCATCGACTCAAGGCCTCTGGATTGACTGTCCACAAACAGGCATACAGGGAACATAGGAGGGTGTATGCAGAAGCTCTGAGGGATGCACGTTCCACGTTTTACTCCAACATCATCAACAACAGCCCTGGTGACTCCAAGCAACTTTTTTCAACAATAAATCACCTTCTCAGACCCCCCTCACCCTCCCACTCTGAGACCACCGAAGAGAGGTGCAACATGCACATCACTTTCTTTAAGCAAAAAGTTAACACCATCCGCTCTTACCTCTCCACCACTGCGGTCCTGCCCCTCCCAACTGCTGACCCACCGCGTGAGATTGTCCAGCCACTCTGTAAATTCTTCAATGCCACACAGGAGGAAGTAGAGGACATCATGAAAAGAATGAAGCCGTCCACCTGTGCCCTAGACCCTTTCCCTTCAGCCCTGCTGAAGGCAAACATCTCTGCCATCTCTCCATTCATCACCAAGATCATAAACCACTCCCTCCAGGCCGGCCATATCCCATCTGCATTAAAAACTGCGGTCATCAGACCTCTACTGAAAAAAACCCACCCTGGATCCAGAAGTTCTCTGCAATTACAGGCCCATCTCCAATCTTCCATTTCTATCAAAGGTTCTGGAAAAAGTAGTTGCAGCACAACTCCATGATCACCTCAAACACAATAAGCTGTATGAAAAGTTTCAGTCTGGTTTCCGCCCTGGTCATAGCACAGAAACAGCCTTGGTCAGAGTCACCAACGACCTCCTGATGGCAGCAGATACTGGTTCCCCATCACTACTCATCCTCCTAGACCTCACAGCTGCTTTTGATACAGTAGACCACAACATCCTTCTCCACCATCTGCAATACACCATTGGACTCTCAGAAAACGCTCACAACTGGTTCACCTCCTACCTGACCGACAGAACTGAGCATGTCGCCCTGGGAAAAGCCAAGTCACACTCCCACAACGTAACCTGCGGTGTTCCTTAGGGCTCTGTGCTGGGCCCCACCCTCTTTTCCATCTACATGCTCCCCCTTGGCAATATCATTAGCAGACATGGCATAGCATTTCACTGCTATGCGGATGACACACAGCTCTACCTCAAGACAACCCACACTTCTTCTGCTCCCCTGCCAACTTCTACACTGACCACCTGCCTGGAGGAGATAGAGGCATGGATGAAGCTAAACTTTCTTCAGCTCAACAGTTCCAAAACGGAGGCCATCCTGGTTGGAACACCACATCAGCTCCGCTCTTCCGCCATCACAAATATCACTTTCTCTGGCCAAACCATCTCGCTCTCCACATCTGTCACCAACTTGGGTGTTAAAATGGACCCACAACTCGCCTTTGACACCCACATCAAACACCTCTGTAAGACATCATTTTACCACCTCAAGAACATTGCAAAACTCCATCCAACACTCACCCTACCAGATGCAGAGAAGCTCGTCCATGCCTTTGTCTCCTCCAGGCTGGACTACTGTAATGCACTCCTCATAGGGATCTCTGGCAGGAGCATCCAGAGACTCCAATACATACAGAACAGTGCTGCCAGGATCCTGATGAGGGTGACCACATCACCCCCATTCTGAAATCCCTACACTGGCTCCCTATCCCACTCAGAATTGAGTACAAGGTCTCCCTCCTCACTCACCAGTGCATTCATAGACATGCCCCCCTTTACCTACAGGAACTCTTCACCCCCCAGACCTCCTCATGCACCCGGTCTGCAACCTCACACAGCCTCCAAATCCCAAGAACGAAGCTCTGCAGCATGGGTGATAGGGCCTTTGCTTCTGCTGCCCCCAGGCTGTGGAACGCCCTCCCTGACTACCTGAGGGCCCCACAGACTACAGATGTCTTTAAAAAGGACTTAAAAACATATCTTTTTAAAAAAGCATACAATTAAAATGTATCATTTTCTTGTAATTTCTTAAACTTAATTTTAACTCTTGACCCTGTAGCACTTTGAGATTGTTTTAAATGTAAAGTGCAATATAAATAAAATTGATTATTAATATTATTATTAAAAAGAATAGACCCCAATATAGTTCCTTGAGGGATTCCTGTCATAATTTGACATGGGGCAGATTTTACATTATCAATAACTACACATTGCTCGCGACCCTGTAGGTATGACTCAAACCATAAAAGTGCCTTGCTTTGACAAATTTGCTTTGACAAATTAAAAGAAGATAATTTTGAAATAAGAAGGCTATGATTTACGGTATCAAAAGCCTTCCTTAAGTCCAGGAACACTGCGCCCACCATATTTCCTTTATCGAGTGACTGCACAGTGTTTTCCAGCATTGCACAGATGGCAGATTCAGTAGAATAATTCTGTCTGAAACCGTATTGTTGTGGGTGCAGATAGCGATTTATTTCTAAATAATTAATTAGTTGTTCTGAGACTATTTTTTCCAATATTTTAGACACTACCGGAACTAGACTTATTGGTCGATAGTTAAGGGCATCTGCAGTATCCCCGGACTTAAAGACAGGCTTAACTAGTGTTTTTTTTCAAGTATCTGGACGTTTTCCAGTTTTAATGGAAACATTAATAATGTGGGTCAGAAGCTGACTGACAAATTGGGAATATTTTTTAAAAGAACTGCATCCATATTGTATATGTCTCTGGATAAAGTGGCATTCAAGTCTGAAATGGCTTTAAAGGGGTGGTTGCATGCGATTTCCCTTTTTTAACTTTAGTTAGTGTGTAATGTTGCTGCTTGAGCATAAACAGTATCTGCAAAGTTACAGCGCTGAAAGTTCAATGGAAACGGAGATATTGTCTTTTAAAGTTATGGCAGTTTATTGCCTACAAAAACGGCCGGTTTGGACTACAACAAGCTTCCTCCCGGGTTGGTGACATCATAAACCCTTGCTATTAGCATAAACACTGCCCCCGCGAACACGCAACAAAGTGGGCGGGGCCACGTCGCAGTCATTACGAAAGAGAGAGAGCTGTTACAGAACTACAAACTACATTTGGCCATCTAACCAATCTAAGACCATTGCGTTTTTCGGAGGGATGGGCTTCACAGAAGCAGGAAGCAAACGAGCCGTTCAAAGGACAGTGGAGACAGCGGTGTGGAATAAAGATAAAATATAAGAAAAATATGGCGTTTTAAAAAAATAAGTATTAAGACATGTTATACTGCGCCCCATAAACACAACCAAGCCTAGGAAAAAGACACGGAACCACCCCTTTAAGTACCACTGCCTGGTCCACTTCTCTGATGGTAAAAGAATTCTCATTTGCTGTCGAAATTAAACTTATATTGTTCCAGTTTGTCCCATCATCTATAAATTTTTTTGAACTCAACAACTGCGTCTGAACCTCGCTGACAAACTTCAGTGAGCGCATACAACAGCCACGAGACGCAGAGGAAGCCGGTTGCGTAGCAACGACGAAGTCTTACTCAGCGTAACCCGGAACCGGAGACAAGCTCCTCCCAGTGGAGCCATCCTTTCCATTTCTAGCCGAGCGGTTGGAAACTGTGTCGAGCAGACACACTAAGGGTTTAATTACTTGATTCCCTCAGGTCGTGGTTTAAGAAATAGCTGCTAAAGCTAGAAGGTTGGGACTCAACTCCTCTAACAAATACCACCCTTTTCCTGGAAACTGTATGAATGAGTATGTGTGTGTTTTCAATAGTTTAGATTGTATGTCTTAGAATAGCTCAATAAAGTCTTGTATTCATTTTTCATCTAAACGTGTGTCTTGTGCTTCATGCTCATAAGTTGTTGCATTAAACTGTCGATCGGACGTTACCGTGCTCATATGTTCATTGATATGACTCATATCAATGAACATAAAATTAATGATATTATTTCCGATGGCCAGGAAGTAATATTCTGACCAGAATTGATAAGATAACTCTAATATCAACGTATCGCTGGACGAATAGTTGATGAGGTGTTAAATATTAATTCTGAATTATTCATTTAGGTGATTCAGTTCTTTTAATTGTGAATCAATTCCCCCAAAGTTATTTGATCCGAATATCCCTTACACTTATAGCAGATTATATGAACATGAATACTGTAGCGTACACATCGACGAGTGTGAGTTCCTTACGAAAGTGAACTGAATATTACTGCGCAAAACCTGTAGCAAAGAGCATAAAACACATCATATCTCAGTTTAAGTACATTAAACCTTTGAGAAATGACATCAACTTGAAAAAGAACAAGTACAAGATAATGTGGGTGTTTATCCTGAATCATAATATATGTTCATTTCTGTGCTCGATAAGAGGATAATGTCAGAAGGCGGAGCTTAACACAGGCCTGAGAGACAGATTCAGTGATCAGCATCACACACAGTATCACTCCAGCACAACTACCATCCCATCATGCTCTCTTGTGTTCTTATATTGCTGACTTTAGCTCAAGGTAAAATATTACATGTGTCATTACATCACAATGTGTCATTTTAAACATACTGAAATAGGTTTTTGTTGCAGGAAACAGAGCTAAAGATGTCATCACTCCAAACAGAGATGCAGCATTTGCCACTGAGACAGAGAGCGTGGAACTCTCTTGTAACTACACTGGGTCTGTTGATACTCTTTACTGGTATCGCCAATATGCAGGATCACCGCCACAGTTCCTCATACTGGATTATTCAGGATACGTTACTCCAGCTAATCCTCCAGTTTCTGGAATATCCATCAGTCACAGAAAAGAAGCCAGCAGTGTGTATCTGAACATCTCCTCTGCATCTGTGTCAGACTCTGCAGTGTATTACTGCGCTCTGAGGCCCACAGTCACAGGAAACACACACACACCATACAATAACCTGAGGAAACACACATACCATACAATAACCTGAGGAAACACACACACACACACACACACACACACACACACACACACCATACAATAACCTGAGGAAACACACACACACACCATACAATAACCTGAGGAAACACACACACACATACCATACAATAACCTGAGGAAACACACACACACGCCATACAATAACCTGAGGAAACACACACACACCATACAATAACCTGAGGAAACACACACACACCATACAATAACCTGAGGAAACACACACACACACACACACACACACACACACACACACACACACACACACACACACTGTACAATAACCTGGAAAACTATTGTAATGTGTAACTATTTTACACATTTATACAGGTGAAGGCATATATTTAGAATATATAAATTGTGCTATCGAATTACTATTTGATTATTAATTTACTCTGAGCTTTGTATTCAAAAACACAGATGTGCACTGTTGATGAAATTGCATTGGTGGTGTTCATGAATTTTTAAATAAAATGATTTGACAAAATGACTAATATTTCTAGAGATGGGAAAAAATCTTTATTCTGAAACATCTGTCATGCTTTTGTGTCTTCTTAACATGAATATTTTCCACATGAATGGCAATAAAATATAAACCTGGGGAAACATTTCTGAAATCTGTCTCACATTCCTGTAGTTTTTTATTACTGTAATTTCAAAATTCCTTTACATTTGGATGGTCCCTGAAATCTTAGTAAAGACAATCAGCAACTGGATATATTGGCTGAAAGAAAAACTAAATATGTGAAAAACAAATGACATCCATAATAGTAGTATCAGATATTATAAGAAAAAACAAACAAACATAAAAGACATGAATTGTGGTGACAATACAATATGATGCAAAATAATGTTAGCTATTACAGTTATAGAGTCTTTTTGTAATTAAATAAACTATATAGTTATATATTTATCACTCAGCCGGTAGATTGGGCACCAGATCCGCCTGTCAGTTTTGACTTCTTATATTATTCCCCACAGCAATTTTGCTAATTTTAGTCTCCATTATGGATGCATCAGTTTTGTGACACATGTAAATGTTTGTCATCTGCCACTAGGGGGTGAAGTTACAACAAAAACCATAGATTGAACTGAACTGAGTGAACGACTGTTTACTTTCCAAATGCTAATGGTGTTTCCCCTACACACAGAATACAGACGCCAGAATAATCAAAGATATCACACACACAAAGAGACTCTGAGCTATATATATATAATAGATCAAGAACAAAAGAGCAAGAGAAAATCCTGTTAATTGACAGTTATTGATCTCAGTTTTAATGTGGCAAGACAGAAGGGGGTTTAAATATCAGAAACCCAAACCACACCCACATTTACAGACAATATACCTGCACAAATGACTCTCATTACAGTCATACATTTAAAATCATTAAGCATATACTGAGAGGACTATACAGTAAATGTGCCACCATGGAGAGATGTATTCTACTGATTCTTATAACAGCACCAGGTAAAGTGCACTTCATAACCAGCACTCAAATATGATGAGGATTCAAAGTGTTAATTATGCACATTGTTTAATAGATAATGCTGATATTATTGTTCATTTTAATGTTGTTCATTTATAGCACTGTTACTGGAACAACAGAAAGGACTTTACACTTTTATGAAATATAATTGATTCTCTTGCAGGTGTGTTTGCTGACAGCATTGGACCAAAAGACAAGGATAATATGATCATGAGAGAAGGAGAGACTGTGAAGCTGAGCTGCTCATATGAAGCTGACAGTAATTATGTTCGACTTTACTGGTACAGGCAGTCTCCAAACACAGAACCTCAGTATTTACTGTATAAAGGTGCTCGATCAGTGAGTTATGAGGATATACCAGACCGTCGATTTGCATCGACTACATCCGACTCCTCCACTGAACTCAGTATTACCAGTGTAACTCTATCAGATTCAGCTCTCTATTATTGTGCTCTGAGAGTTGGAGCCCAGTGACACAAAGTGCCTGAGACGCTTTACAAAAACTCACATTCATTTTTCACTTTGATCTCAAGCCACATCAAACCCACAATCTATAATTCTCATAATATCATTACACCAGTGGAAACACCTGTGTGTGGTTACGGATGGAAATTTAGTTCAAGTAATAAAGGCAAATTAGAGAAAAATAAAAAGAGATCAATATAAAAACTGGGGCTGGCAGAGAAGGAAGCTTGAGTGGGGTCGGCAGGACAGGCAGATCAGACTCTGACAGGACTGGAATCAGGGTGAGGAAGGGGAACCCTACACACATGACTGCTCCAAGAGAGACACAGCTGATGTAGTGGGCATGGGACAGTGCAGGGAGCTTGGGTGAAACCAGCACGGCAGATGGCTTGTGCGAGGCCGGCACGGCAAACAGTTTGGGTGGAGCCGGCAGGGCAAGACGCTTGGTGATGGCCTCTGTGGGCATATCGGGGAGAGCAGGGAGCTCTGGAACCACCAGACACTCTGAGATGGAGGAAGCTTTTCTTCTCTTCCTCCTCTTGCATTGGTTAGGTGATGGTGTGGAGATTGCTGCCTCTTGGGGAACAGCAGCATTCACGGCCATCTCAGGAAAAGCTGCAGCTTTTTCGACCGCCACTGGGGGTGAGGGGCTCATCAAGGGCATAGTTAAACAGGTCCTTGAGAGCCGCATCATTGAACCCCAGTCCCTCTGCAGCACCGCTGAACTCCAGGGCAAACTCCCTCAGGTCAGTCCCCTGTTGACGGAGGGAGCTCAAGGTCTTTAATGGGAGCATGCTTTGGTAGAGAGGGCTGGAGACAGTGGAGGCTGATGGATGGTGCGAGCCCTTCTTTCGCTTCATCCTGCATTGCCTCCTCCTCACTAGTTTCTTGAGCAGTGATCTGATGAAGAACATCATGCACAGAGAGCTTCTTCACCATTGTGCTGCCACAAAATGAATGACAAGCAAGGCACTGTGAGGCATTTATATGTGTCTGTGCTATAACACCTATATTTGTACATTTTCATCTGCTCCTGTGAGAACACCAAAGTCCCAAAACACAATGTCATAATATAAAAAAAAAAAAGTAAAAAAAAAAGAAAATCACACATGGTCACACTGTTGTTGCTGAACGAGCCAGGCTTTTGTCAGTTTTTTGAAAGTAGACAGTTTAGTAAGAGACTTTATCTCAGCAGGGAGAGAGTTCCACTGGATAGCTCCTTTCACAGAGAAAACCGTCTGAGCAAAAGATGTTCTACAAAATGGACCTTTACAGTCTCCACTTGTGGCTGCTCTTGTGGATCTAAAACTTTGCAGTCTGTTTGCAAAAAACAAAGTGGCTCTGGGGCAAGTCTATTCAAACATTTAAACACAAGCTTTATATAGCTACAATTACAAAAAAATCATAAAGGTTAAGATTTTGTGTTTAATAAATATAGGACAGTGATGAAATCGTATGGGCTTTTTATCTAAATTTTTAAAAGCATGATTATAAAGCCGTTCAAGAGGCTTTAGAGTGGTTTGGTTGGTCTGAGGCCAGACAGTGTTACAGTACGACAGCAGTGACAGAATCATTGTTTTTAAAAAAACATAGGCACATTCAAATGTTAAGCAATTTCTGATCGTCCTGAAAGTATTTATACTTGCCTTCATTTTTAACGATAGCTTTTTAATGTGACTTTTAAAATTTAGCTGAGAGTCTAATATAAAAAGACTCCTGTCTTTTTTATAGAAAAGCATATGGATTTGGTTTTATTTGTATTCAATGTCAAACGGGATCTGTTTAGCCAAATTGACATTTTGTCAAGACTTTGTGTTATTTTACTGCCGTTTACAGAAGGGTCCTTGCCGGCCATATAAAACACAGTGTCATCGGCGTACATCTGAAGGCTGATCTCAGGAAAGACTTCAGGAAGTTCATTCATGTACAGGCTAAAAAGAATAGGCCCCAATATAGTTTCTTGAGGGATTCCTGTCATAATTTGACATGGAGCAGATTTTACATTATCAATAACTACACATTGCTCGCGACCCTGTAGGCGTGACTCAGACCATAAAAGTGCCTTGCTTTGACAAATTAAAAGAAGATCATTTTGAAATAAGAAGGCTATGATTTAAGGTATCAAAAGCCTTCCTTAAGTCCAGGAACACTGCGCCCACCATATTTCCTTTATCGAGTGACTGCACAGTGTTTTCCAGCATTGCACAGATGGCAGATTCAGAAGAATAATTCTCTCTGAAACCGTATTGTTGTGGGTGCAGATAGCGATTTATTTCTAAATAATTAATTAGTTGTTCTGAGACTATTTTTTCCAATATTTTAGACACTACCAGAACTAGACTTATTGGTCGATAGATAGGGGCATCTGCAGTATCCCCGGACTTAAAGACAGGCTTAACTAGTGTTTTTTTCCAAGTATCTAGACATTTTCCAGTTTTAATGGAAACATTAATAATGTGGGTCAGAGGCTGACTGACAAATTGGGAATATTTTTTTAAAAGAACTGCATCCATATTGTATATGTCTCTGGATAAAGTGGCATTCAAGTCTGAAATGGCTTTAAAGGGGTGGTTGCATGCGATTTCCCTTTTTTAACTTTAGTTAGTGTGTAATGTTGCTGCTTGAGCATAAACAGTATCTGCAAAGTTACAGCGCTGAAAGTTCAATGCAAACGGAGATATTGTCTTTTAAATTTATGGCAGTTTATTGCCTACAAAAACGGCCGGTTTGGACTACAACAGGCTTCTTCCCGGGTTAGTGACATCATAAACCCTTGCTATTAGCATAAACACTGCCCCCGCGAACACGCAACAAAGTGGGCGGGGCCACGTCGCAGTCATTACGAGAGAGAGAGAGCTGTTGCAGAACTACAAACTACATTTGGCCATCTAACCAATCTAAGACCATTGCGTTTTTCGGAGGGATGGGCTTCACAGAAGCAGGAAGCAAACGAGCCGTTCAAAGAACAGTGGAGACAGCGGTGTGGAATAAAGATAAAATATAAGAAAATATGGCGTTTTAAAAAAATAAGTATTAAGACATGTTATACTGCGCCCCATAAACACAATCAAGCCTAGGAAAAAGACACGGAACCACCCCTTTAAGTACCACTGCCTGGTCCACTTCTCTGATGGTAAAAGAATTCTCATTTGCTGTCGAAATTAAACTTATATTGTTCCAATTTGTCCCATCATCTATAAATTTAAAAGCAAGATCATGTACAGATTGACTGAAATATTGATTGAACGCATTGGCTAATTGATCAGGGTCTGAAATATTTTTTTCTCCAATTTTTAATTCATATTTATGATTATTATTAACATTGAAATTAGTTAAGCTATTTATATGTTTCCATATTAATTTACTATTCCCTTTAGCATCAGCTAACATTTTCATGTAATAATTTGATTTTGAGTTGCGCAGTTCTTTCACTACTTGATTTCTCAATCCTTTATATAAAAATAAGTCTGTCATATCTAGTTTTGAGAGCAAAATCTCTTTTTTTGATTAACTGTCGCACTGCATCACTCACCCATGGGAGCTGTATTTTACATTGTGTTAAAACTGATCCGAAATATCACTCATTACAGTAGAGAATAAATCACAACTGTCATTCACTTGATTATATTGTCAAATTTCATCTCAGTTAGTGTTTATCAATTCATTTTCAAGTTTAGATAGATTTTTGGGGGCAATTATTAGCTTTGATACCTTTTGATTATTTTTATATTCAGTTTCCTAGAAATTAAGATCATATTATGGTCTGAGATTTTTAAAACTCTTTCGGGTTTATTTGTAAAAATTAAATCAATTGCTGTTTGAGTTTTTTTAGTTATACACAGCCAACCGCATCCCGCGACAGATCCCGCCGGTCCCGTCTCACCCGCCGCTGCAAGCACTGCACCAGCTCAGCAGCGGGAGCTACTGTTCACTGATCTGGCCCGGTGTTAACCCACGATCCTTCGGTTCTCTCCACACCTTGATGTCCACAACCGAATCGCCGCTCAGGCCTGGGTTAAGTTGGACGTCTCCCGCGAACAAGACCAGCAAAAAGAGGGATATTGCAGTGCGCACATCTCTTTTCCTGGTGTTCAAGTCTGTTTTGGTGTATGACATTACGCGAGCGTTTCTAAAATTCAAGATTGTGTTGTAAATGCCCAAACGACCGTTGTTACTAGGGATGGCTGACGCGAAACAGACGTTTCGGGGCTTTGCCGAGATCCCGAAGCGCAGATGTTTCGAAACACTGCTCCGAACTGTGATTCGAAACACCCATGTCACGAGACTATGGCTAAATGAAGCTTCGAAGTGTTTCATTAGGTGGCGCCTGTCGAAACTGCGTTGATTAAAGGGGGCGGGAACAAACCACACAGTCACACATCTGTATGAACCTAATTCACCACAGTTTAAAAGTGAAGTTAATCCATCTTCACCTCGTGGGTTTTTGTGAGTGGAGAGAGATTTTGTGATATAAGTGAGATTTATAGTGCGCTTTGGTTAGTTAGGCTATATAGACTAGTTTTAAATGAGATATATTGACTGATAGGTATAGACAGTGACAGATAGGATAGATAAAGTGACACATTCATATGTTAGATAGTGACAGATAGCACAGCATAAGTGAGAGATAAAGAATTATGTAGATTCATAGGTGATATATAGATAGATATATTAATAGAATAGATAAAAATGGAGGCTTCACATAAGAGATGCCGAACATTTTTTTATTGCTAAACAAATAATCATTTACAAACAGCATGGCAATAACAGAACATGTTTGTATTACAAAATACAGATCATGTGCTTGAAAGTACAGTAGAAAAATACATCAGGCAAATCATAATAAAAGACACAAAAAACATTAAAGGGACTAGGGTTTTATTTGAAGATCATATTCTTCTAGAATGGAAAAAAAAGACTGATTTCATAACTTTGGTTTTTGTATAAGAGTTAAACTCATTATGAAATTAATAAAATCGTGGTTTCACCTTTAAGAACTTGCATTTGTGTATATAAAATTTTCCCAGCATGAGGATGTTGTTAATCAGGAAGTTATCTTTGTTATTGTCCATTACAAGAGATGCCTTACATCTGTGGTGTGGGAGCATTTCCATTTGGAAACACCAAATAAAGTGAGATGTGTGTATTTTGATAGGCAGCTAGCCTTGATGCACCATTTGAGGAGCACTCATCCTGGCATTTTGGAGGGTGCAGAGGACAACAAGTGTCCCATGTGAGAGGGTTTTTTTCAAAGGCTGGAGAAATTATATGCAAAAAAAAAAAAAAAAAAAAGAAGTCAGCTAACTCCTTATTATATATTAACAGCAGAACAAATAATATTTTTGAATAAAAATGTTCTGTAACAAATGTGACACATTGTGGCTTTATTTATTTTATTAATGTTAAATTTTCATGACCACAAAAAAAAAAACTATAGTTATTCACAATGAGGAGGCGACAGATGTAAAAAACTTTTTTTTTAATTTTTTTACATGGCTCATTGTCATGGTATTTCAGATCAACACATGCAAGTGACCACTAGATGTCGCCGTAGAGACGGGTGTCGGATTGATTCGAAGCTTCGAAACAATATGGCACATTTGATTCAACTGCTTCAGTGCTTCACGAAGCCTCGGTCTGCCCATCACTAGTTGTTACGTCCAAGGACGTATTTGTATTTGTTTTTGTGTTTTCTTCCCCTTCTCCTATTTTCTCTCTATTTCCTGTAAGCAGGAAGTAATGGCTGCCACCTGACTCCAATAAGTGATTGATCTGCTGTGATTGGAGTAGGAGAGGAGACTGTTGGGATTTAAGCAGCACCTTTCCACTGAGCAGGGTGTGTGTGTGTGGAGGGCTGCTCTGTGAGGCGTCGCTTCTCAACTTTAATGTTATTAGTTTTCTTTCTTTTCTTTAAAGAGAACCCTTGTTAATTGAGTTTTTCATTGTGTTAATGTTCTTGTGGTAACTGGCGCCTGCGACAAGAGAACCCTTAAGTTATTCTGTTTGTAACTACTTTTGTTATAATTTGTTATCTATTACGTTTATATTGTTAACTATTTGGGGAAAGGATTAGTAGAGAGGTGGGTGCCATTTTCTTTGTATTCTGTTTTCCCCTGTTTAGGCTAGCTAGGGAGTTAGTGTATTTGTATTGTATTTGTTTTTCTTTTCTTTGTTAGTTTCTCCCTAATAGTAGTTAGAGGTTTTATGTTTGTTGTTTTGGCCTTGCCCCCTCTTGAAGCCTCAATCCTCCCATACTACAATAAAAAAAATCTTAATTGTTGCAGTGAGTTGTTTGCAGTTGTTCTGTTGAAGCATTAGGGTTGAGAACTGAACCTTGCTGCTTCCACACATCATACCAATCCTATTCTGTTATAAGTTCCTTTTAACCCTAGACTGTCTAGGGACGTATCCAAAGTTGTTCAGATAAGACGTACAACAGAGAGAGCGGTTTTGATCGTTTCTTTGAAATCTAAGGACAAGTAATCCAAATATTACGAAAAGGAGAAGCCATGTAAAATAGTTAAAAAGCAGATGTAATCGCTGTTTGTTTGAACCAGGTGGACATTTCCACTGTTTTTTCTCCTCATCATATGTTGAGGCCTTTAGTTTCTTGACCTGTTTCTGTATTCTCTGCTGATTATCTTCAAAGTTAGCAGCATTTTTAACAGAGTGCTTGTGATTGCCAGTGGTTAAAGGCAGTAACAAGAGGAGCACGGAGCCCAACCAACCTTTTTGGCACATGCAGTTCAGTCATTTTTGACCGGGAACAAGTGTGACTCTGTGCCATTTTGTACAAAATAAAAGCATTTCAAAACAAACTACAAATCAAACCACAGCTGTTCTTTATGTGAGCTACAACGGCTTTGGGAATAACATGATATGGTAATCCGTTACAAAAGTATAATGGTTTCATTGGGTAATTATTGATATAAAAAGTGGCTGTTATTTAATGTTTTTGCTGGTGTTTCATAATTTAATATAAACTGCTCTTTCATTTGACTGACTTTTGCAAATGTCATATCAACAGTCCAAACTAAGGTGTTGTTTGAAGGTGTTAAAGTTAAAGATTAATAATAAAAATATATCACTCTTATGTAGGATTATCTATTGAACAGGCATTGATTCACAGACACATCAGATTCCAGGGACCCCCTAACCCTGGGGGGGGGTGCAGTTGGTCAAACTAGTCCACTCAAACATCCAGATGTCCGGCCCATCTCAAACCCAATTCACAAGGACACTCTAAACAACAGACAGACATTCCTTTGTTCCACGAACAATGATTTCTTGTGGATGGCCCGGGAAGGACCAGACACAATTTATCATCCCGGCGTAAAGTAACAAAATTACCTGGACCCAAAAGAGTGCTAAACGCTTCCTGAATGGGCCATTAGCAAGCATTCAGGAGATCCCAAAAACATGAGTTAACACACACTCCCCCTCCTTTGACAATGACCACTTCTCAAAGACCCTCTTTGTAATCCAAATACAAAGACTTCTATGTAACCGACTAGGAACTGAACTATATGAATCACGCACTACGGCTTTGTCAGTGCCACTGATTTTTGCATGATTCTCCTTTTCAAATATATGTTTTAGTACTGGGGAAATCACTAAGAAATCTCCTGACAACGTGTTTCAATGTATTATGTATGTCTCATAGGATCTGCTGAGTGTTATATAACTAGACAGTTACCCTATCATAATCACTATCATCATGACCCATATTTCTGTCCAGAGCACAGTTCTGTATAATGTACCATATTTGCAATATGAAAATGATGCGTTTGAAATGCTCGTCAGAAGCCAGCGGAATCTGCTATCACTTATCACAGGCAAAACGCTAATGATATGCAAGAACGGGAGCGCTGGGCACGAGACCCGCCCACAACAATATCTGATTGACTGGAACACCTCCAGGGGCGAACCAAATGGATCTGTTAAGACAGAGATCAACAGTTGATACTTTGCTTTTTGCTTGAGACAATGTTTTGTGCGTCTAGCCACTGTTTGCAGTGACCACAGCGGGGCTGACTCGTGCTGGCTTCATCATCTTCTTGCCTGCACGTTTCACCAGCACTAAGAGCCACCAAAGCTCTTTCCCAACTCAACAACTGCGTCTGAACCTCGCTGACAAACTTCAGTGAGCGCATACAACAGCCACGAGACGCAGAGGAAGCCGGTTGCGTAGCAACGACGAAGTCTTACTCAGCGTAACCCGGAACCGGAGACAAGCTCCTCCCAGTGGAGCCATCCTTTCCATTTCTAGCCGAGCGGTTGGAAACTGTGTCGAGCAGACACACTAAGGGTTTAATTACTTGATTCCCTCAGGTCGTGGTTTAAGAAATAGCTGCTAAAGCTAGAAGGTTGGGACTCAACTCCTCTAACAAATACCACCCTTTTCCTGCAAACTGTATGAATGAGTATGTGTGTGTTTTCATTAGTTTAGATTGTATGTCTTAGAATAGCTCAATATAGTCTTGTATTCATTTTTCATCTAAACGTGTGTCTTGTGCTTCATGCTCATAAGTTGTTGCATTAAACTGTCGATCGGACGTTACCGTGCTCATATGTTCATTGATATGACTCATATCAATGAACATAAAATTAATGATATTATTTCCGATGGCCAGGAAGTAATATTCTGACCAGAATTGATAAGATAACTCTAATATCGACGTATCGCTGGACGAATAGTGGATGAGGTGTTAAATATTAATTCTGAATTATTCATTTAGGTGATTCAGTTCTTTTAATTGTGAATCAATTCCCCCAAAGTTATTTGATCCGAATATCCCTTACTCTTATAGCAGATTATTTGAACATGAATACTGTAGCGTACACATCGACGAGTGTGAGTTCCTTACGAAAGTGAACTGAATATTACTGCGCAAAACCTGTAGCAAAGAGCATAAAACACATCATATCTCAGTTTAAGTACATTAAACCTTTGAGAAATGACATCAACTTGAAAAAGAACAAGTACAAGATAATGTGGGTGTTTATCCTGAATCATAATATATGTTCATTTCTGTGCTCGATAAGAGGATAATGTCAGAAGGCGGAGCTTAACACAGGCCTGAGAGACAGATTCAGTGATCAGCATCACACACAGTATCACTCCAGCACAACTACCATCCCATCATGCTCTCTTGTGTTCTTATATTGCTGACTTTAGCTCAAGGTAAAATATTACATGTGTCATTACATCACAATATGTCATTTTAAACATGCTGAAATAGTTTTTTATTGCAGGAAACAGAGCTAAAGATGTCATCACTCCAAACAGAGATGCAGCATTTGCCACTGAGACAGAGAGCGTGGAACTCTCTTGTAACTACACTGGGTCTGTTGAGAGTCTTCACTGGTATCGCCAATATGCAGGATCACCGCCACAGTTCCTCATACTGGATTATTCAGGATACGTTACTCAAGCTAATCCTCCAGTTTCTGGAATATCCATCAGTCACAGAAAAGAAGCCAGCAGTGTGTATCTGAACATCTCCTCTGCATCTGTGTCAGACTCTGCTGTGTATTACTGTGCTCTGAGGCCCACAGTCACAGGAAACACACACACACCATACAATAACCTGAGGAAACACACACACACACCATACAATAACCTGAGGAAACACACACACACACACACACACCATACAATAACCTGAGGAAACACACACACACACACACCATACAATAACCTGAGGAAACACACACACACCATACAATAACCTGAGGAAACACACACACACACACCATACAATAACCTGAGGAAACACACACACACATCATACAATAACCTGAGGAAACACACACACACACACACACACACACACACACACACACACACACACACACACACACACACACACACCATACAATAACCTGAGGAAACACACACACACACACACACACACACACACACACACACACACCATACAATAACCTGAGGAAACACACACACGCCATACAATAACCTGAGGAAACACACACACACACACACACACACACACACACACACACACTGTACAATAACCTGAGGAAACTATTGTAATGTGTAACTATTTTACACATTTATAAAGGTGAAGGCATATATTTGGAATATATAAATTGTGCTATCGAATTACTATTTGATTATTAATTTACTCTGAGCTTTGTATTCAAAAACACAGATGTGCACTGTTGATGAAATTGCATTGGTGATGTTCATGAATTTTTAAATAAAATGTTTTGACAAAAGGACAAAAATTTCTAGAGATGGGAAAAAATCTTTATTCTGAAACATCTGTCATGCTTTTCTGTCTTCTTAACATGAATATTTTCCACATGAATGGCAATAAAATATAAACCTGGGGAAACATTTCTGAAATCTGTCTTACATTCCTGTAGTTTTTTATTGCTGTAATTTCAACATTCCCTTACTTTTGATTGTTCCTTGAAATCTTAGTAAAGACAATCAGCAACTGGATATATTGGCAGAAAGAAAAACTAAATATGTGAAAAACAAATTACATCCATAATAATAGTATCAGATATTATAAGAAAAAACAAACAAACATAAAAGACATGAATTGTGGTGACAATACAATATGATGCAAAATAATGTTAGCTATTACAGTTATAGAGTCTTTTTGTAATTAAATAAACTATATAGTTATATATTTATCACTCAGCCGGTAGATTGGGCACCAGATCCGCCTGTCAGTTTTGACTTCTTATATTATTCCCCACATCAATTTTGCTAATTTTAGTCTCCATTATGAAAGCATCAGTTTTGTGACACATGTAAATGTTTGTCATCTGCCACTAGGGGGTGAAGTTACAACAAAAACCATAGATTGAACTGAACTGAGTGAACGACTGTTTACTTTCCAAATGCTAATGGTGTTTCCCCTACACACAGAATACAGACGCCAGAATAATCAAAGATATCACACACACAAAGAGACTCTGAGCTATATATATATAATAGATCAAGAACAAAAGAGCAAGAGAAAATCCTGTTAATTGACAGTTATTGATCTCAGTTTTAATGTGGCAAGACAGAAGGGGGTTTAAATATCAGAAACCCAAACCACACCCACATTTACAGACAATATACCTGCACAAATGACTCTCATTACAGTCATACATTTAAAATCATTAAGCATATACTGAGAGGACTATACAGTAAATGTGCCACCATGGAGAGATGTATTCTACTGATTCTTATAACAGCACCAGGTAAAGTGCACTTCATAACCAGCACTAAAATATGATGAGGATTCAAAGTGTTAATTATGCACATTATTTAATAATTTTAATGTTGTTCATTTATAACACTGTTACTGGAACAACAGAAAGGACTTTACACTTTTACGAAATATAATTGATTCTCTTGCAGGTGTGTTTGCTGACAGCATTGGACCAAAAGACAAGGATAATATGATCATGAGAGAAGGAGAGTCTGTGACGCTGAGCTGCTCATATGAAGCTAACAGTGAATATGTTTTGCTTTACTGGTACAGACAGTCTCCAAACACAGAACCTCAGTATTTACTGTATAAAGGTGCTCGATCATGGAGTGATGAGGATATACCAGACCGTCGATTTGCATCGACTACATTCCGCTCCTCCACTGAACTCAGTATTACCAGTGTAACTCTGTCAGATTCAGCTCTCTATTATTGTGCTCTGAAAGTTGAAGCCCAGTGACACAAAGAGCCTGAGACGCTTTACAAAAACTCACATTCATTTTTCACTTTGATCTCAAGCCACATCGAACCCACAATCTATAATTCTCATAATATCTTTACACCAGTGGAAATACCTGTGTGTGGTTACGGACTGAAATTTAGTTCAAGTAATAAAGGCAAATTAGAGAAAAATAAAGAGAGATTAATATAAAAACTGGGGCTGGCAGAGAAGGAAGCTTGAGTGGGGTCGGCAGGACAGGCAGATCAGACTCTGACAGGACTGGAATCAGGGTGAGGAAGGGGAACCCTACACACATGACTGCTCCAAGAGAGACACAGCTGATGTAGTGGGCATGGGACAGTGCAGGGAGCTTGGGTGAAACCAGCATGGCAGATGGCTTGTGCGAGGCCGGCAGGGCAAACAGTTTGGGTGGAGCCGGCAGGGCAAGACGCTTGGTGATGGCCTCTGTGGGCATATCGGGGAGAGCAGGGAGCTCTGGAACCACCAGACACTCTGAGATGGAGGAAGCTTTTCTTCTCTTCCTCCTCTTGCATTGGTGAGGTGATGGTGTGGAGATTGCTGCCTCTTGGGGAACAGCAGCATTCACGGCCATCTCAGGAAAAGCTGCAGCTTTTTCGACAGCCACTGGGGGCGCTGCAGTTTCTACAGCCACTTCTGGGAGAGCTCCAGCATCCTTAGCAAGAGGATTCTCTTGGCAATCGAGGAAATCCCCCAAAAGTCAGGTGATCCAGTCCTCTCATTGGCCACCAGGTGAGGGGCTCATCAAGGGCATAGTTAAACAGGTCCTTGAGAGCCGCATCATTGAACCCCAGTCCCTCTGCAGCACCGCTGAACTCCAGGGCAAACTCCCTCAGGTCAGTCCCCTGTTGACGGAGGGAGCTCAAGGTCTTTAACCCTCAAATGGTCTTCATTTACTGTTTACAAATGTTGTCTTTGGGGTCAGTATGACCCCAAAATTGAAAGCGTAATTGTAAAAAATATATACGTTTTCAATAATACAAATAATATATCATTTTTTTTTGTTTACTCCTCATCTATACATTAATGCTGTGTTTTGGGAGATTTGAAGTACTTTTGTACCAATTTACCACAAAAATCTGCAACTACACCATTAGCTTGCATGAGAAATATCAATTTTTTATGAAAAAATCACTTAAATGATGATCTAAATTTAATTTAAATTGTTTCTGGATATTGATCTAGGTGTTGGGTGTAGAATTCTGCCATCTGGTGGTTGGATTTATTCCTATGGGTATAACAGTTTAAGCAATAACTTGTTTTGACCACCAGAGGGCCATTGAAACCCATTCATTTTACTGGATGTGGCCACCTTGTTTATAAAGGCCACAAAAGCCACACCTAAAGGTCAAAAGACTCAGAGTCAGATTATAGTTGCATATTATTGATTTAAAAAAATAATAATTTAACTTTAGAATGTAGATAAAATAAATAATGTGTAAATAAAACCAACAGCATTATCCAGAAATAAACGGGTAAAAGGGATAGCAATCCTCTGGCTCAGAGTCCCCGGTCTTCCAGTTTTCAGCACATTTTTTGGAATTCAGCACATAGTCCAGGGTCTCAAGAAGTGTGTAGGCCTACCTCTTTGCCATACTGCCAGCACAGAATGATCCACATGCAGGACACCAAAGGCACTCTTTTATTTATTTTGCGTGGGAACAAATATGTTTTCAAAACACATATGCAACTCTTACATCTCAACATAAACTTTCTCAAAGTGGAAAAGGTCAGTTGTTTTCATCTCCATTTGATCTCTCTCTTGCTCTCTCTGAGTGTGTGTGTGTGTGCGTGCGTGCGTGCACACGCTTGTGTGTGTGTGTGTGAGTAAGAGAGGGAGAGCAAGCAAGCGAGCATGTGTGCATGTGTCTCTGTGCGTGTGTGTGTCTGTGCGTGTGTGTGTGTGTGTGTGTGTGTGAACGTGCATGCGTGTGTGTGTGTGTGTGTGTGTGTGTGTGTGTGAGAGAGTGAGTGTATTTGTCTCAATGTTTATAATTTTTTTACAGTTGTTGTGAACTTCAGTTGTTTGTTGAAGAATAGACCAGGAGACGTCGGATCAAGACAGAATTATTCTTTTAATGAGAACCTTCTGTGCTGCAGGTCGTCCGAAAACAGTCTGATTTCACAGCACAAGATAATGCAATTTATCTACATTTCATGGGAAGTGGTTCTACAGCAGAGGAGGAGACATTCAAACAAAGGAAATGCATATGTTGTGTAGGTAAAAGACACACCCTACTATGAAATCCCTACCAGTCCCATTGAATCAGCATACCTATTCGTATGCTGATACTAGCCAGGCCAAAAAGCCATTAAAGTCTGGGCTCCCAAAAGGTGGGCTCTGACTCATTTAAAACACAATAGAGAATAACAGTTCTGGCAGGAAAGGAGACTCTTGTTAGAGCCTTTGAAGTCAGTAAAACAGGTCTGGGAGATCTGCGTAGCAGACTAATTCATCTGACATCATCATTTTTACCTAAAATCCTAAATGCAATGTACTTTCTAAAATTTGTAATCCCACAATTCCCCCCTTTGGGAGTTCTAAATAACTCCCACATAATACAAATTTAAACCTTCATCAGTCCATTCTGTAGCTTATGTTTTTTAGCATAAGCACCATCGTCTAGTCATGTAACTTGGAAAAAGTTACAGGCACATTTCACTTGCTCTGTGTTGATTGTCTGTAGTGACGAATGACATGCTGCCACAGAAACAACATGCCACTAGGGTCCGTGAAGTTCATTACGGGCAATATTCTTTTGTGGTTGGAACAGTCCTTGTGAGTCTAATGTTGACCTTACAGGTTTCCGAACCATGAAGAATTATCTTCAGTCATCTGATGTAATTTTTGCTGAAAGATCAAGAATGTCTTGTTGGATTTTGTTCAAGAGTCCTTGACCACCATGTTTGCGCATAAGTGAGTCCTTGAATGCAGCCATCTTCTGTGTTGGTGGTAGGAGAGAACCAGGGTGCACCTGCCATTGACTTGGCTGAGCAGGATGTTATATACAGACGTTCCTCCCATCATGTGCCACCCATGGGATTCCTGCTCCTACTGAAGGCAGGTGTGGCATGCAAACGTTCTTTCCAGCAAACAAGGTGTTTCTTGACATATTCATCAGCTCTAAGAATATGTTGTTTCTGGAGTCTACACTTTGTGCGATGGCCATGATGATTAGTAGCAAGGCAATCTTGATCATGTTGATGGAAGACTGAAGTTCCCGTAGATTATTCTCTGCGTTGTGTATTTTTTTTTTTCTTTCTTTTCTTCTTCTTGACAGTTGACTCATTAGTGGGTCTAGTTGTCCTTCAGAGGTTGTGGCTTCATACGCAGGTGAGGATCGGTGCGTATGAATCTGGGGACAGCCATCAATAGGTATCTGCACAAAGAAAAACAAAAGACAACAGAGCAGTATTTGTTCTAAAAGACGGCAAACATCAGGTTTGTCTCATCTGTTCAATCGGAGTCTGCTATTGTTGTTCCTTCTTTCCCTATTTCTTAATTCCTGTGACACCTAAAGAAACAGTGAGGTAAGGATGGACTAGTGGATGGGGATGCCTACAAGGGAATCTTCGCCGCAGGTTTGGCCCCCGAATGCCTGTTGCATTCAGTTCTTTCCTGGGCTCCTCACTGATTCGTGTCCTACCCTATCCCTGTTGGTGGGGGAACAAGTTCATAGTGTGACACATGACTCCAGGTTTTCCTTCCCTGACACAAAACTGCAGCTGCTGTAATGTTACCTTCAATCACTTGAGCTGAACCATCATCAACCAACTCCAATTCTGCATTCTCAATGGGAGTTTCTGCTATTTCATTCGTAGCTGCGTATGTAAGCGTAACACAATCATGAGTCATTTCATCCTCTAACAAAACTTCAGTCATTGCTGACATCATACATGAGGATGGGTTTGTGACTTGTGGACTCTGTAGAACAATGTTCGGGGCTGTGACGCTAAATTTCACTGAATCAACAGGCATATCAGATACTGATTGAATGGCTACATCTGTTTCAAAGAAAGCTTGCAAGTCAGGATTGGCGTTATCAGTCTGACTAACTTCATTCACATCAGTTTTCTCTTCAGCTTTGTTGAGGTTCAATTTCTTAGTCAAAGAAGCTACTCTAGCACAGAGTTCTTCGTTCTGTTTCTCTAGCTCTGAGATCTGCTGAGACTGTTGTCTAGCTAGCGCTAAACCAAATTCTCTGTGACAACAAATAATGCCTTTCACATTGTTCTTGCGAATACATGCTCCTAAAACTTTTTTACATTCATCAATCGACCAATTCTTGTCCGGATGGATCTCATATTTCTGAGTTAGTTTTTGTCTAACCTTCTCGGTGACAATTAAATCCATCTGCACTCCTAACTGTGATATGAAATCACTGTCTGTCCACAAAGGAGCTGCGAGGCCACCTTTTTCAGTTGTGGGGGTCAGTCTAGGATTCTTCCTAAACATTTTTGAATTTCTTTGTTACCACACACCCAAACACTCACTTCTCTGATCATTTCTTTGTTAACACAGCTCAACTATTGTTAACTTTCTTTGACAAAAACAGAGGACAACACAAATATTAACTAAATGTTAATCTTCCCTGCTTGAAAAACAGAGGATAACTCATCCCTAAAAAACCACCTTTTTTAGAGGGTAACACAAATATTAGCTATGCTAATCTTCCCTATTTAAAACAGAACAATTATTAGTTTGTGAGGCTAATAACTTCCCTATTTGAAAAACAGAGGATAACTCATCCCTAAAAAACTTTTTAGAGGGTGACACAAATATTAGCTAAATGCTAATCTTCCCTATTTAAAACAGAACAATTATTAGTTTGTGAGGCTAATAACTTCCCTATTTGACAAACAGAGGATAACTCATCCCTAAAACACTTTTAGAGGGTAACACAAATATTAGCTAAATGCTAATCTTCCCTATTTCAAACAGAATTAGAGGGTAACACAAAACACAAATATTAGCTACATGCTAATCTTCCCTATTTCAAACAGAATTAGAGGGTAACACAAATATTAGCTAAATGCTAATCTTCCCTATTTCAAACAGAACAATTCTTAGTTTGTGAGGCTAATCTTTTCTGTTTGATAACAGAGGATAACTTAGTTAACCAAACCCTACAGCCGTCTGTTAACTCTTCCCTGGCAGCCAGAGGATAAACAAATTTGTACTGGTCTTTTTTAAGGTTCTTTTGGATAGGGCAGCACTCATCACAAACCTTGGTTGAAAGATTCAGTCTGGAAAATCTTTGTTCAGCTGGAAGTTTCGCTCTGGATTCCAGTCTGGAACGTAGGCAGATCTTTTTCTTTGAGCTTGAAGTTTCAATCTGGATTTCAGGTGAGGAAGCTGGAAACTATATCCGGGTCACAAGGCACCATCTGTTGTGAACTTCAGTTGTTTGTTGAAGAATAGACCAGGAGACGTCGGATCAAGACAGAATTATTCTTTTAATGAGAACCTTCTGTGCTGCAGGTCGTCCGAAAACAGTCTGATTTCACAGCACAAGATAATGCAATTTATCTACATTTCATGGGAAGTGGTTCTACAGCAGAGGAGGAGACATTCAAACAAAGGAAATGCATATGTTGTGTAGGTAAAAGACACACCCTACTATGAAATCCCTACCAGTCCCATTGAATCAGCATACCTATTCGTATGCTGATACTAGCCAGGCCAAAAAGCCATTAAAGTCTGGGCTCCCAAAAGGTGGGCTCTGACTCATTTAAAACACAATAGAGAATAACAGTTCTGGCAGGAAAGGAGACTCTTGTTAGAGCCTTTGAAGTCAGTAAAACAGGTCTGGGAGATCTGCGTAGCAGACTAATTCATCTGACATCATCATTTTTACCTAAAATCCTAAATGCAATGTACTTTCTAAAATTTGTAATCCCACACAGTCTATGGTCTTTATGCGTGTGTGTGTGTGTGTGTGTGTGTGTGTGTGTGTGTGAGAGAGAGTGTTTGCGTGTGTGTGTGTGTGTGTGTGTGTGTGTGTGCGCATGTTTGGGCATTAGGCCTCACCCTTTTATATCTTTTTTCTACATTTGTGGCTGATTTTATTTGCCAAATTCTATACAAATGCTCTCTGTGGCAGTCCTACATGTGTGTGTTTGTGTGTGCGCACGTGTGTGTGTGTGTGTGTGAGCATGTAATTTCTACATTGCATTTGTGCTCAAGTACCAATCCTTCATTTCGGTGTAAAAATTTTCAGATTTATGCTGGGTTTATTGATTTTTTTTTGGGGATAAATGGAAAAAAAAGTCTTTTTTTTGCATTTCCCATTCATTTTCAATTGGGGTCATATTGACCCCAAAGACAACATTAAGTAAATTTTTTGTTTTGTTTAAAAGTTTTTTTGTGTATGTATATATAGATAAAGTAGGAAAAGTCACAACATTTTATTCCTCAGAGATGAAGGGAACCATTTTTTTTTACTAATGAAAAGTCGATTGGGGTCATATTGACCCCAAGGACAGATTGAGGGTTAATGGGAGCATGCTTTGGTAGAGAGGGCTGGAGACAGTGGAGGCTGATGGATGGTGCGAGCCCTTCTTCCGCTTCATCCTGCATTGCCTCCTCCTCACTAGTTTCTTGAGCAATGATCTGATGAAGAACATCATGAACAGAGAGCTTCTTCACCATTGTGCTGCCACAAAATGAATGGCAAGCAAGGCACTGTGAGGAATTTATATGTGTCTGTGCTATAACACCTATATTTGTACATTTTCATCTGCTCCTGTGAGAACACCAAAGTCCCAAAACACAATGTCATAATATTAAGGTTAAAGTTAAGGCACTACTTCGAGAATACCAGTGTTTTTACAATGCATGAGGGAGATCTTGGTTGCACTAACCAATTTGTCCCATGAGATCCCCCTAACCGATGATGTCCCTGTCCGTCAGCGCTATAGGCGAATTCCACCTTCTGAGTATGAATTAGTAAAATCTCCTATTAATCAGTTGCTGAACTCGCAAATCATTCGAGAGAGCTGTAGCCTTTATGCATCACCAATTGTGTTAGTTAAGAAAAAGGATGGTAGTTTACGCATGTGCGTGGATTACAGGCAGCTTAACACTAAAACGCGTAAAGATGCTTTCCCGCTACCGAGAATTGAGGAGACGTTGGATTCACTGACGGGGCACACTGGTTTTCCACGTTGGATTTAGCCAGCGGTTATAATCAGGTCACTGTCTCTGAATCCGACCGACCAAAGACCAAAAGCTTTTTGTACTCCATTTGGGCTTTTCGAATGGAATCGCATGCCTTTTGGCCTTTGTAATGCACCAAGTACGTTTCAGCAATTGATGGACCAACTTTTGGGGATCAGAGACATCAAACAGTTTTATTGTATCTTGATGATATAATTGTGTTCTCTTCATGGGTACAGCAACATCTACAGGAGTTAAGGATAGTGCTGAGTCGCCTAAAGGCTGAGAATTTGAAGGCCAAATTGGATAAGTGCGTGTTCTTTCGTGAAGAAGTCCATTATCTGGGGCATGTTATTTCTACCCAGGGGGTAGCAACGGACCCTGGTAAGATTGAGGCCGTCACTCGATGGCCTCGTCCATCAACTGTGTCAGAGCTACGGACCGTCTTGGGCTTTGCTGATCGATTGCTCCTGTCTGCCTGCTGTGTCTGTTGCTCTGAAGCTCAAGTCTGTAGCTCTGTAGAGCCTTGCTTACGTTTGAATCTTTATTTTGATATTTCCTCTTTCTTCTACTGCTAAATATAACTTACTCATCACCATACATTGTTTAAAAATTGCCTATCACGTTAAATTTGACATCGCTAGCTTTTAATCTAAATCACCATCACACGTTAGCATTTTGCTAGCCTGTTAGCTTGTTATCTCTGCACCCGGGTCTCCCTTTTTCTGAGTTCATAACTTGGATTAGTAAATTGTGTCCAGCAAACGATTGTGGTAAGTGGTAAATTGGATTAATCAACAAACACGGTAAGTCATGTCTTCTCCTGTCATTATCACCTGCACTGCATGTCGCATGTTCAGTGTAGGCTTCTCCGCTAGCGAACAGGGCTTCACATGTGATAAATGTAAGGAGATAGTTAGGCTGACGGAGAAGATTTCAGAATTAGAAACACGCATCCATACTTTATCTGAGAGTAGTGAGGATGTAACAGCTTTAGACACTGATTTGGATGCGAATAGCTTAGTGAACTCTGTACATTCTTCGGTTCCGGCTGCAGGGCCCTCGCAGCAGGGAAACTGGGTAACAGTGAGGCAGCATAGTCGCAGATCAAAGAACCGCTTTTCTGTTCCGGTTAGAACATCAAACAGGTTCTCCCCTCTCAGTGAAGCACCCACTGAGTATCCTGTTGAAAGTGCCCTAGTCATTGGCGATTCTATTACACGGAACGTGAAGATAGAGACACCAGCCACCATAGTCACTTGTTTACCGGGAGCCAGAGCACCTGACATCAAAGCAAATTTAAAAGTGCTGGCTAAAGCTAATCGTAAATTCTCTAAGATTATTATTCACGTCGGCACTAATGATGTTCGACTTCGCCAGTCGGAGATCACCAAAATTAACATTAAAGAGGTGTGTGAACTCGCTAGTACGATGTCTGAGGCTGTTTTTTGTTCTGGACCGCTCCCGGCAAAAAGGAGTGATGAGATAGTTAGCAGACTATCATCACTCAATGGCTGGTTGTCTAAGTGGTGTCTGCAAAATAACATAGGGTTCATAGACAATTGGAAAAGTTTTTGGGGCAGACCTGACCTGTTGAAGAAGGATGGCATCCATCCCTCTTGGGGTGGTGCCGCTCTTCTCTCTAGTAATCTGGCACGTAGTCTTAGAGCTAAACCTTGACTCACTAGGGCCCAGGTCAGGAAGCAGACAAACTGGCTAAACCGACCGTCTGCTAGCTGTCTCACGTTACCGGAGTCAGATAAATCCCAGCACATAGAGACTCTTTCACCTAGATATTATCATATAGAGACTGTGTCTGTTCCCCGAATTAGTAAATACAAAAAAACATCAAAACCATTCAACAGTAAAAATTTAATTGACGTCCAACAAATAAACAAAATATATAATACAGATGAACAATTGATAAAGCTTGGGTTGCTGAATATTAGATCCCTTTCCCCAAAAGCGCTTATTGTTAATGATATTATTACAGATAATAATCTAGATGTGCTGTGTTTGACAGAAACCTGGCTAAAACCTGACGACTACATTACCTTAAATGAGTCCACCCCCCAAGATTATTGTTATAAACACGAGCCGCGTCTGAAAGGTAAAGGGGGAGGGGTTGCTGTAATTTATAATAATATCTTCAGTATTACTCAGAAGTCTAGTTTCAAATATAATTCCTTCGAAGTTTTGGTGCTTTATGTAACGCTATGTAGTGTACATGATAAAACCCGTTCAACATTTGTGTTAGCTACTGTATACAGGCCACCTGGGCATAATACAGACTTTATCAAAGAATTTGCTGATTTTCTATCAGAGTTAGTACTGGCCGTAGATAAAGTACTAATTGTTGGTGATTTTAATATCCATGTAGACAACGGAAAAGACGTATTGGGATTAGCATTTAAAGACACACTAAACTCTATTGGAGTTAGGCAACACGTGTCAGGAGCCACTCATCGCCATAATCATACTTTAGACCTAATATTGTCACATGGAATAAATATTGATACCGTTGAAATTCTGCAGCAGAGCGATGACATCTCAGATCATTACTTAGTATCATGTATACTTAATTTAGCTAAGGTTGCAAAGCCGCCCCCTCGCTTTAAAAATGGCAGGACAATCACTGTCGCTACTAAAGATTGCTTTTTAAATAATCTCCCTCATCAGTATCATCTGCTCAGCATCCCAGATAGTATAGAAGAACTCGATGTTGCAACAGAAACTATTGACTCTCTCTTTTCCAGTACTTTAGACACAGTTGCTCCTCTGCACTTAAAGAAGATTAAAGAAAATAGTCCAACTCCGTGGTACAACGAGCACACCCGGGCCCTTAAAACAGCAGCCAGAAAAATGGAGCGCAGCTGGAAGAAAACAAAATTAGAGGTATTTCGTAATTCGTGGAAAGAGCATATGATCACATACAGAAAGGCCGTAAAAACTGCTAGATCTGCTTATTTCTCAACTCTCTTGGAAGAAAACAAACACAACCCAAGGTATTTATTCGATACAGTGGCTAAATTAACCAAAAATAAAGCTTCAACTTCTGATGATTGTAAACAGCACAGCAGTAATGACTTTATGAACTTCTTCACATGTAAGATTGATAATATTAGGAAAAATTTTTTAACCATGCAGCCGTCTAATACAGCATCACATCAGACAGAGCATTGTAGTGTCACTGAGGATAAACTACACTCATTCACTGCTATAGGAGAAGAAGAATTGGCTAAACTCGTTAAATCATCAAAATCGACAACATGTATGCTCGACCCTATACCAACTAGGCTATTAAAAGAGATGCTACCAGAGGTCATAGATCCTCTTCTTAATATCATTAATTCATCTTTGTCATTAGGATATGTACCGAAAACTTTTAAGTTGGCTATTATTAAACCACTTATCAAAAAACCGCAACTTGATCCTACAGATTTAGTCAATTATAGACCAATCTCAAATCTACCCTTTCTGTCAAAAATACTTGAAAAGGCAGTGTCTTCACAATTATGCTCCTTTTTAGAAAGAAATGGTATCTGTGAGGATTTCCAGTCAGGATTTAGACCGTATCATAGCACTGAGACTGCTCTCGTCAGAGTTACTAATGATTTGCTCATATCATCCGATCGTGGCTGTATCTCTCTATTAGTGTTACTCGATCTTAGCGCTGCATTTGATACTATCGACCACAACATTCTTTTGAATAGACTCGAAAATTATGTAGGTATTAGTGGAATTGCATTATCATGGTTTAAATCATACCTATGCGACCGTTATCAGTTTGTAGTAGTAAATGAAGATATGTCACACCGATCGCAAGTTCAGTATGGAGTACCACAAGGCTCAGTGCTAGGACCGCTACTCTTCACCCTGTACATGCTACCACTGGGAGATATCATTAGGAGGCATGGCGTTAGTTTTCATTGTTATGCTGACGATACTCAGCTCTATATTTCTTCACGCCCTGAAGAAACTTACCAATTCACAAGATTAACGGAATGCATAGCTGATATAAAACATTGGATGACCGGCAATTTCCTGCAACTCAATTCAGAAAAAACTGAATTTTTAATTATTGGACAAAAAAGCTCCACAAGTAGTAACCTAGAATACTGTCTAACACTTGATGGCTGTTCTGTCAAGTCCTCGTCGTCAGTGAGGAACCTGGGTGTGCTCTTTGATACCAATCTTTCGTTTGAAAGCCACGTTTCTAGCATCTGTAAAACTGCTTTCTACCATCTTAAAAATATATCTAAATTACGGCACATGCTCTCAATGCAAAATGCTGAACAGTTAGTTCATGCGTTCATGACCTCAAGGTTAGATTATTGTAATGCTCTACTGGGTGGTTGCCCTGCTCGCTTAATAAATAAACTCCAGCTGGTCCAAAACGCAGCAGCTCGAGTTCTTACTAGAACCAGGAAGTATGACCATATTAGCCCAGTTCTGTCAACACTGCACTGGCTGCCTATTAAACATCGCATACATTTTAAAATCTTACTTATTACTTACAAAGCACTAAATGGTTTAGCTCCCCAATACTTGAGCGAGCTCTTAACATATTATACTCCATCACGTCTACTGCGCTCTCTAAACTCTGGCCAGTTGATCATACCGAGAATATCCAAATCAACTGCAGGCGGTCGATCGTTTTCCTATTTAGCACCTAAACTCTGGAACAGTCTTCCTAACATTGTTCGGGAAGCAGACACACTCTGTCAGTTTAAATCTAGACTAAAAACACATCTCTTTACTGTGGCATACACATAAAACACTTTTTCAATGAAATGATTGTTAGGCTGCATTAACTAGGTCAGCCGGAACCGGGAACACTTCCCATAACACCTGATGTACTCGTTACATCATCAGAAGAATGGCATCTACGCTAATGATAGTCTCTCTGTTTTATCCCGAGGTTTACTGCAGTCAGCCGGATCCGGGCCGTATCCAGTTCAGATGGTGGATCTGCGCCCGGAGAAGACCAACACAGGACCCCGAAGTGTCTGAGAGACCGTGATTAGACTCCCCCTGCAACTGCCTCATCGACACGGCATCTCAATAAACCCGTCTCCGGCGTGTTGACTCAGATTGTTCGAATATTACAATTAAATAATACTTAAATCGATATGTCATCCTCAATAAACCCGTCTCCAGCGTGTTGCCTCCGATCATTCGAATATTGCACTTTAATAATTATTTAATCAACATCATCCTCAATAAACCCGTCTCCAGCATGTTGCCCCCGGTCCCTCGAATATTCTGATCTATTATGACCTCCGAGCTGTAAAACTGCCAGAATAATAATAATAATAATACGCTGTTTGTTAATTGGCCAGAGGAGAACTGGCACCCCGACTGAGCCTGGTTTCTCCCAAGGTTTATTTTTCTCCATTAGGTCACCTAATGGGGTTTTGGTTCCCTTGCCACTGTTGCCTCTGGCTTGGCGTGCTCAGTTGGGGACACTAAATTTTTCAACTAAACATCGAAATACATCTAAATAATAAACTAAATTAACCATTTAAACTAAATTACTGATCAAATTATTGATCTAAAGCCCACACTGTCACTGTATGATACTTGAAATTTTTCCAGAATGGCTATACAGCTGAATAAAATTATGCTGCATTATTTTCCTGTTTAACACTGTAAAGCTGCTTTGAAACAATCTACATTGTTAAAAGCGCTATATAAATAAAGTTGACTTGACTTGACTTGTGAGCGATTATAGGCGCTTCGTAGAGGGCTTCGCTAAGCTGGCTGCTCCCCTGCATAAATTGGTAGCCAAGGCAACTGGAGGGAAGTTGGGTAAGAAAAGTAAGCGAGGACTGATTGATGTTTGGTCTATGCAATGTGACGAGGCATTTGGGACCCTCAAGCACAGGCTTTTGATGGCACCCCTTCTGGCGTATGAAGATTTCGCCAAACCATTTATCTTGGAAGTGGATGCCAGCCATGTTGGGTTGGGCGCGATACTCTCACAAAAAGTCGATGGTAAGATTCGTCCCGTCGCCTATGCAAGTCGTACCCTTAGGCCAGCAGAGCGTAATACAGCCACATATAGCTCCATGTGATTAGAATTTCTGGCCCTTGACTGGGCTATGCCCGAAAAGTTTTGAGAGTACCTCCTGGGCCATAAATGTGTCGTGCGATCCGATAATAACCTGCTGAGTCACTTGGCTACCGCTAAGCTTGGAGCTACGGAGCAGCGTTGGGCAGCTGAATTAGCGGTGTTTGATTTTGAGGTCCAATATCGATCTGGCTGAACCAATCAGAACGCGGATGCATTGTCCCGTCGGGATGCCGCTGCACATGAGGAAAGGGGCAGCTGGTCTCCAGGACTGGTAGTACCAGAACTGTTACGGCGAGCCATACAGTCGGAACCCATTGGGTTAATTCAGTCTGGGGCAGTTCAAGCGTTGCCTAGCTGTTCTGGTCCAGATATAAGTGCATTATAGGAGGCTGACCCCGACATAGAGCAGGTGTGGAGCTTATGGAGACAACAATGACGTCCAGGGCCTATAGAGCGACAAAATCTGTCTAAGTCTGCTTTGACTCTCCTCCAACAATGGGACCGGTTGGTAGAGGAAAGGGAGCTGCTGTATCGAAGAGTGTTCCGTCCGGATGGCAGTGAAGAAGTGCTTCAGCTAGTATTGCCAGGGGTTCTAAAATCTGAAGTTTTGAGACAGCTCCATGAACAGCATGGGCATCAGGGCATTGAACATACTCTTGAACTGGTTCGTCAGTGATGCTACTGGCCAGGCATGGCTGCTGATGTTACTCACTGGGTTCAGGGATGCGAGCGGTGTCAAGTGGCCAAGGCTGCTCCCCCAATTGCTCAAAGTTATATTGGGCACCTTTTGGCTTCTAGGCCTAATGAAATCGTGGCCATGGATTTCACTGTCTTAGAGCCATCCCTTTCAGGGCAGGAGAATATATTGGAATTAACGGATGTATTCAGTAAGTTCACTGTAGCTATTCCAACGTCCGACCAGAGGGCAGAGACTGTTGCCCGAGTTCTGGTGGAGGGGTGGTTCTTCAAGTTTGGGGTTCCTGGGCAGATTCATTCCGACCAGGGCCGCAATTTTGAAGCTGTTTTGATCCAACAGTTGTGTTATCTCTACCAAGTGACCATGTCTTGCAGCTCCCCATACCATCCAGCGGGTAATGGCCAGTGTGAACGATTTAATCGTACTCTACACAATCAGCTGCAAACCTTACATACTTGGCAAAAGCGGGACCGGGCATCCTGTTTATCACAGGTACTTTTCTGTTACAACATGTAACATTTCCCAGTGTGCAGTCAGTAAATCACACAGGTTGGTTGCACATATTTTTAGTACAATACAAATATACTATAATGCATTTTTAATACATTTAATAGTACATATTTTTCGCGACGCTCGTTGTTGTGCGAGCTTCCGGTGAAGCAGATGAGGTTCATGGTGATTTAAACTGTTGGCTTCAGGTGTTCCATAGGCCTGATTAAGGTTATGGTGGGATGTTTCTTTGTCGTTATTGCCGTTGACTGGATGTGCGACGTGGCTGTTCAGTTCAACACAATCTACTGAGCGCCTACAATCATCTATTTAAGTTATGTGACTGCTGTTTGCTGGATTGGCGTTCCCGGAGACGCTGCTGATCGTTTTTGCTGATCGGATGTTCAGCCTAATGACTAACATTACCGTGACATCATTTTAATGACACCACTAACTGTTTGCTTCCTATTTTCATTATAACTGGTGTGAATCTACTTTATTGCCGTTTGATATTATCACCCAGAATATAGTGAGCGATATTGCGTTTGGCTTTGGATGCTCATTATTCTAAGTCATCACTGTTCACTATATTTTTGTTTACTATATTGTTGGTTTAAGTTTTGTTTCATTTGTGTACATGTTTGGATGTGATTTGTTTTTTGTATGCTTACGTTCACTATATGTTTGTCTACTATATTCCCGCTTCCCGCCTAGCAGCCAGGAAGCGCGGCCTTCGGTGGCCTACGCTGAGCTCGTCGACGTGCTTTTACGCGCTACTGAAAAGTTTGCTATCGAGTGGCTGGACGAGCCCCGCGAGGCACAATCTTCTCGACTCAACGAGAGATTTTTAAGTGGTCCTAATTCCAGGCCAGCACGGAAAAAGCTGTCATTTTTCAGCAATCTGCGAAGTGAAATCTCCAGATCCTGGAATCAGCCCTTCTCAGCACGCTTGACAAACGCGGCAGCCGCTGACTTCACCAACCTTTTTGGTTCTGTGGAGAAGGGCTATTCCGCCTAACCTGCGGTTGAAGACATGCTGGCCACTCATCTCGCTCCCTCTTCGGCTCCTTCGTGGAAGTCCCGCCCTCTCCTTCCCACTAAGCCGTGTAGGACCACTTCCGCCCTTATCGGAAAGTCCTACACTGCAGCTGGTCAGGCTGGCATGGCCCTCCATACTATGGCCATCCTCCAAGCCTATCAGGCGGATGTTTTAAAGGAAATGAATGAGGGCAACGGCTTGACACTGGAAGCGGTTAAAGAGCTGCGTAAGGCCAAGGATCTGGCCTTGAGAGCCACTAAGCATACTGCTCGTGCCATAGGACGTTCCATGGCGGGTGCGGTGGCGACAGAACGCCACCTGTGGCTCAATCTCACGGAAATCCGTGATAAAGAGAAGGTCTTCCTGCTGGAGGCCCCAATCTCTCAGTCTGGTTTGTTAGGGGAGGCGGTCAACATGGTTGTTGAAAAGTTTCAAGCCACCAAGTCCCAGTCAGCTGCGTTTAAAGCTACACTATGTAACTTTTCCGTCCACTAGAGGTTGCATGTTCAAAACCAAGGCGTAGTTTGATGACGCCACATTTGAGCGTCGTCTTCACCTCACAGCCAGTGGAAAAGAGTCAGGATAGGACTCAGGCAGAAATCATGTTACATGTTACTGTAGTATGAAGCAGAGCAGGACCGAATGTTGTGGAGCTGAGCAAGGCCGCAGGAGCGATTGAAGAGCGGGACTGTTATTATGGCACAGTCACCGGCGGGACTTTTATTATGACACGGTCGCCGGCACCACTTCCTCTTTTCCAGTCATGAGTATGAGGTAACGCAACTCTGTTTATCATATTAGATATATCTGAGTGTGTTGAAAAGGAAGTTATGACGTTCGCTCAGCGGCTGCTATGACACTTGTTCACACCATAGGTTCACACTGCAGTTAGAGTAAAGCGTTTCTGCTAAATAAAACCGGAAACCGAGGGTAGCGCAGATATGACGCAATCGACAGGTGACTCCCTCAAATGCATGGGTCACACGTCCCGGTTCCTTGGTTAAAATAGCAATTTCTCACGATTTACAAATAGCTGGAAACATTTGGGATATTCTAAGTACTCAGCTGAACAAAATATATAACACTGGCCTAGTGGTTTTTGGATATTTTACTGCAAAAATCTTACATAGTTCCCCTTTAAGCAGTTTATGCCTAAGAGGGCTAGGGACTCTCCCCCTCTCAGTCCAGAGAACGTACTTCTCACAGGAGGGAATTCCCTGGTAGGAGGAGCGACCAGGATCATCCCCCACCCACCACGATCTGGGGAGCTCGTGGTCGCCCATTTCCTCGACGACAGCCTCACAGGCACATTGACCCGAAGCGGCCCAGCAAACCCTCTGCTCCGGCCACTTCGAGTCGCTCCTGACCTTCTGGTCAGAAAAAGGAGAGCTCCGCCTCACGCCCGAGGTTGGGTCAGATCGCGCAAGCGTTTCTGCCAACCTCACGCCAGCTCTCCTTGTCCAGCTCTGTCTCTTTCACCCTGACCAGAGCATTTCGAAGTACAGAACTGGCCCGACCCACGCCTCCTCTGGCGCTGAAAGAAAGAGATGCTTTTTGCTTTCTCCCCTCACGTCCGATTGGCTTACCGTCCGCCGCTCGCTCAGACGGAGACACGTTCGGTCTTCTTCAGGAGCCAGCGGGGCCTACTTTTTCCACTCAGGCTGTGACATCGCCCACTCCGCATCAGGACGATATGTGCTCTCCTTCGTGGATGACCACGACTTCCCTTCAAGGATCAGCTCGAGGTATGTCTCAGGTATGTCCACTGCACCTCAGCACCCCACTTCCTCTGTCACATGTCACATTTCTCCCACGAGTGGAAGCATCTGCCAGGGGCATCATCCTGGGTCCTCCGCACAGTTCAGTCCGGTTACACACTCCAGTTCTGTCGTAACCCCCCTCGCTTCCACAGGATTATTCCAACTGTAGGAAACAGCGCCTCAGAGGCTTCTGTTCTACAACAGGAACGTACTTCTCTCCTCCTTAAAGGTGCGATAGAAGAGGTCCCATTACTGGAAATGGAATGTGGCTTCTTCAGCCGTTACTTCCTGGTCCCGAAGAAGTATGGTGGACTGCGTCCCATTCTGGACCTTCGTCATCTGAACTTCGCCCTCTACAAGCAGGGCGAAGTTCAAGATGTTAACCCTGAAAGCTATTTTGTCACAGATACGTGCGGGGGACTGGTTCGGTATGATAGACCTGAAAGATGCCTACTTCCATATTCAGGTCGTCTGACAACACAGGAAGTTTCCCAGATTCGCCTTCGAGGGATGGGCTTACAAAGTCAATACAAAGTCCTTCCCTTCGGCTTTGCCCTGGCGCCAAGGACGTTCACGGAGTGTATGGATGCTGCTCTGGCCCCGTTGAGGCTCCAGGGCATCCATATACTCAATTACCTGGACGATTGGCTCATCCTGGCCCACTCCAAGGAGTTGGCGACTCGTCACAGGGACGTTGCTCTTCAGCACATTCAGTCTCTTGGCTTGAGAGTGAACACCGACAAGAGTGTTCTCACCCCAGCACAGCAGACCACCTTTTTAGGGGTTCGCCTGGATTCCATTCTGATGCAGGCCCGTTTGGCTCTTGCCCGGATTTCCAGTCTCATTTGGCCCGCTTCAGGCTCGGCCATCATGTTTCTGTAGGTATTTGTCACAGGCTCCTGGGTCTCATGGACGCAGCTTCCCCGGTACTTCTCCTGGGACTGCTCCATATGAGGCCCTTCCTCTGGTGGATGAAGCTCTTAGGCGCCCGATCAACAGGATCAGCCCTTCGCTTACTGAGGGTGTCACGCGGTTGCTTCCGCACCCTATCAGTATGGCGGGACCCTCTCTTTCTCCAGAGGGGGGTCAGTATGGGGGCTGTTTTCTGTCGCCAAATGATTACGACGGACGCCTCTCTGACCGGCTGGGTGCACGGTATTTGAGGGCAGACCAGCATGCAGAGTCTTGGAAGGGGAAGTCTGTCCTCTCTTGGCATATAAATTGCCTAGAGCTGAGAGCTGTCTCCCTGGCCCTTCAGCACTTTCTCCCCTCTCTCATGGGACACCATGTCATCATCAGGACGGACAACATGGCAGTGGTGTCTCATGTGAATTGCCAAGGGGGCTCACGGTCACGCACCCTGGACAGACATGTGCACCGTCTCCTCCTGTGGGCCCAGGACAAACTCCTGTCCCTGAGAGCAGTCCATGTACCTGGGGTCTTGAACCTCGCAGCAGATTTTCTGTCAAGGCAGAAGCTCAGGTCAGGGGAATGGATGTTGAACCCTCAAACTGTATCTCAGATTTGAGAAGTGTTCAGCAGAGCGGAGGTGGACCTCTTTGCCTCGAAAGAGTCATCCCAGTGCCGGCTCTGGTTCTCTCTGAGCTCCCCAGCGCCATTGGGGATAGATGCGTTCGCGCATCCATGGCCCAGTCTGAAACTCTATGCATTTCCGCCCATCAAACTGATTCCGGCGATTCTGTGCAGGGTGAGGGAGAGCGGAGTCAGCCTCCTGCTTGTGGTCCCATTCTGGCCATCCCAGACTTGGTTCTCAGAGATGGTTCTCCTTCTGGACTCTCCCCCCTGGGAGATCCCGGTCAGAGGGGACCTAATGTCTCAGCTTAAGGGCAGGATTTGGCATCCTCACCCAGAAATTTGGAAGCTGTGGGTGTGGCCCATCAAGGGCCATTAGCTCTAGACGCTGGTCTTCCTGCTGATGTTCAGGAGACCATTGAGAGTGCAAGAGCTCTTTCAACTAGGAGGCTCTACTCCTCCAAGTGGAGGGTTTTTGAGTCATGGTGCTCATCCCATGCGGTGGACCCAGTTAGCTGCCTGGTGGGTTCAGTACTGGAGTTCCTGCAGGAGAAGTTAGGGTTTACGTCGCTGTCATCGCTGCTCGTAGGGAGTTGGATGAAGTCCCTCTGGGCAAACATAATAGTCTCGTCTTTTATGCGAGGGGTTAGGTGCCTGAGACCAGCACGCTCCCCTGGTATTCCCTCTTGGGACCTTTCAGTTGTCCTAGAAGGGCTAACAAAGGCTCCTTTTGAGCCCTTGGAGTCAGCTCCAGAACGGATTCTTACTCTCAAGGTTGACCTTTTGTTAGCCTTATCCTCCTTGAAGCGAGTGGGCAACCTACAGGCTCTCTCTGTTAATGGGACCTGTATGGATTTTGCTCCTGGTCTAGTCAAGGTAACCTTAAGACCAAGGCCAGGTTATGTGCCCAAAATTCTGTCCACTTCATTTCGTTCTCAGGTTATCACCCTTCACTCTTTCCCCCCCTCCTCCTTTTGCTTCAGAAGAGGACGAAAAGCTTAATTAGCTCTGTCCTGTCCGAGCGTTGGAAGTGTTATGTGGATCAGTCTGGTGGTTGGAGAAAATCAAACCAGCTCTTGGTATGCCTCGGTGCTGGCCGTCACGGGCTTGCCGCATCGAAGCAGAGGATTGGGTTTCCCATTGGGTGAAGGAGGCTATTTCGTTGGCATATGAGATGCGTGGTACACCTTCACCTCTTAGCATTCGGGCATATTCTACCAGAAGTGTGGCTTCCTCTCAAGCGCTTTTTAGAGGGGCTTCTGGAGGACATTTGTGTAGCGGCAGGTTGGTCCTCCCCTAACACTTTTGTGAGATTCTATAGTTTGGATCTTGACATGGCTCCGGGTTTGCATGTTCTATCTGCTTAATCCGGTCATGCAGGTTATCTGGTATTCTTTGAGCCAGATATGGCAGCGCTTAGCTTGGCGTGTGTGGTATATCGTTCCCATTGCGTCCCATAAGCTACACAGCCTTGAGTGAACCTATGAAAGTGAACGTCTCAGGTAACTGGTGTAACCAATGTTCTCTGAATAGGGAACGAGACGCTGCGTTTGCTGTCAAGCTCCTCGCGCTGCTGACAGGCCTTCCTTTTCAGCAGAGAAATCTGAGGAGCAGTACTGTATAGTGTGGCGACGTAAGAGCGTCGGGCGGTGCCCTCGCCATCAGCCAATTAATTGGCGTGATTCTATAAGGGCTTCAGACAATCGACACACCCAGAAGGCATTCCCATTGCATCATAAGCTACGCAGCCACGCCCTCCTCATTACCCTACGCACAAAGAAATGTACAAATACATAAAGGTAAAAATAATGAAATGTATAAATAAATTAAATAAAGTCCTGCATACTTTGACTCGCGTCTACGAGTCCACACCCCCACCAGAAGCCTTCGCTCAGCTAAGGAGCGACGGCTTGTGGTACCATCACAGAGAGGCAGAAAATCCCTTTCCAGAACATTTTCATTCAACGTTCCCAGCTGGTGGAACGATCTTCCCACCGCCATCCGAAACGCAGAATCATTGACAACATTCAAAAGTCAACTAAAAACTCATCTCTTTCGTGATCACTTAACCTCATAAAAAAATTTTTTTTTTAAAAACTCTCTTTTCCTCTTTCTTCCCTTTTTCCCTCCCTACTCTAGCCTGTGCTACACTGAGCAATGTACACGGACTCAGTATTTCAGGCACTTGTTGCGCTTACTCGACTCTTCATGACCAATCGCTTCCTGTACTCCCAAGTTGTAAGTCACTTTGGATAAAAGCGTCTGCTTAATGCATAAATGTAAATGTAAATGAATAAATGTATAAATAAATCAAAGAATAAATACAAATAAAAGATGTGGAAAAAAAATATATATATACATAAATAAGAAAATAAATGTATAAATAATGTTTTTTGTGCTTTTCTATGTATATTTATTTATATATTTATGTATTTATTTTTGCATTTTTACATTTCTTTGTATATTTATTTATGTATTTATTTATTTATTTATTTATTTTTAATTTTGGCAGACTTGGCATTCCATAGGATTGTGAGATTTACTGAAGTCGATCATTTTGTAAATGTATGTAAATATTTTGTTTTTTCTCACTCAATGCACTTGATCAATAATTTATAAAGATATCAATGAACATACCGTAACAAAATGTGACAGTAGACTGTAATAATATATACAGGCACAAACCCCAAATATTGAATACTCAAACTCCACTAAACAGCCTCTTTTTGGTTTAGCTTTGAATGATTCTTATAGTGAGAGAACACAAACATAATCCAGTCACAGTTGCTGATAAAACTGAACTGGTGGAGGAAAATACTTAATATTCATAAACTGAAGGCACAATCATCATCTCAGGTTTTAATAAGGAAAGACAGAGAAGGCGGTCTACATAAACCACACCCACATGAACGCTTCACAACACGCAGACTCACACAATCATTCATTTACTTTTAACCTTCAGTTTATAAAGCCAGTTAAACCTTCTCAACATGGAGAGATGCTTTCTACTGATTCTTATATCCACACCAGGTATAAAACCTTCATCTAAACAGACTCAAATATAATGCACATTAAAATGTTTTGACTATACAGTATATATACATTTTAAATATAATTCTATATTACAATAATGAAACCACATTTTGTTGAAGAAACTATTTTTGGTATTGTATTTTTCATTTATAAATGTTAAACATTTGGATAAGTAGACAAGCCGTCTGACCCGTGGTGAAATCTGTCCATTTCTCTTGCAGGGTTTTTGTCTGACAGCATTGGACCAAAAGACACGGAAACTAATATTAACAGAAATGAAGGAGAGCGTGTGACGCTGAGCTGCTCGTATGATGCAAGCAGCGATTACATCTATCTCTACTGGTACAGACAGTATCCTAATAAAGAACCTGAATATTTACTGTATAAAGGTGCTCGATCATACAGCAGTCATGAGAATATACCAGACCATCGGTTTGCATCGACTACATCCCGCTCCTCCACTGAACTCAGTATTACCAGTGTAGCTCTGTCAGATTCAGCTCTCTATTATTGTGCTCTGAGAGTTGAAGCCCAGTGACACAAAGAGCCTGAAACGCTTTACAAAAACTCACATGCAGTTTTTGCCTTGAAAAAAAGGATTCAAATAAGAATTAAACCACAGCTTTATCTTGTGTAAACCGCAACACAATACTATGACACCTGTTGGAAGAAAAAACTGTACACGAAACTATAAAGGAAGATATAACCCTTCCCACAAAAGAACCTCTGAGAATAAGTTGTCCTTAAACCCTATAGCCAAATATATATATATACTTAAATAATAGGGTGAGTCAAGGATGACAGAATTTGAATATTAGGGTGAACTGTCCCTTTAAGGGGAGGAGTTCATCTGAGAGGATCTTCTGTACTTGAGGAATGAATGATTTGTTGAACGCATTCTTGTGCAAAATGATCGTCTGCTTGCACAGTTTCCTTTGCTTCTGTGCATGTACGTACTATGCATTAAATATACTGAATTATTGTCATTACTATTTTAAACTAAACTTGTGTTATGATGTTTCAATAAATGATGACATGCTGCTGTATGAATTCTGACTCTTACAGATGCCACTAATGGGAATCAGTGATGCGCGGGTTGATCCAAAATGAGCGGGTGCCTGCGGTCACCCGTGGTTACCCGCAGTTTCGAGTCATCCAAAAATATTTTAATGATATTCGGGTCACGGTCGGGTCGTCAATAAATCCTTATTTACCTTTTGAATGTTGAGCGTTATTAACTTTTGAATAAATGCTGACGCGGGACAAAATGCCCGATTTCCCAACACGTTGAACTGAGCAATGCCATTGGACCATTTTAATAAACTACTTTTAAACGCATTTAGCTCAGTAAAGTCAGTTTTATGTATTTTCTGAGAGGGGGGATTTTTGTTGGGAAAGTCGGGGGAGAGACGCACACTTCGATTAGACTGGATAAACACATGCAGCATCTTAATTGTTCAGAAAATGAAACTAAATAAATGAATAAATCAAGCCTGTATTACACTAGACTATATCACAGCATTCAGAAGAAGAACAGTTTGCGCTCCTAAAGGCTTTCACACTTTTCCAAAAATGGGTCTTCTCTCAGTTGAGCTGCTGATGAATTCCTCAAGCCGGGTCGAAACATAAACATCGTGTTCATCAATAATATGCATCTACAGCTGAAATGATGGGCCGCCTCAAGATCTGCCTGCTCCCACCGCTGCACCACATCAGGGCCTGAAACATTTCTCAACGGCCCAATGACGCTACGATGAGCATTTACTCCTTTTAAAAAATGCGGGTCAGGAAGCGGGTCGGGTACAATATTTTCGTCCTTTTTTTTTGCGGTCTGAGTTGCGGGCGGGTTAGTTGAAAACGTCGGTCGGGTGCGGGTTGTTTATACATTGACCCGCGCATCACTGATGGGAATGTCATCGCTCCAGTCCAGAGGGAGCCGGTTTTACTGTCTCGTACCACTCTTTACTCTATAGTGGGAATGCCAATATCCCGGACAAGCTCCAAAATGTATTGTTGTCATTCTACATGCAACTGGGAAAGTTACACAAATATCAGAATCTGTCCTGGAAAAAGTGAATGGAACAACCCCCAAGTGTATCTGAAGATCTCCTCTACTAAAGATTCAGTGGGACAGGACAACAAACATCTCAATATCCAACAAAATCACACATTACATCACTATCAAGACAATATCAGACAACTGGACGTCCTCACAGTCCTGGATAAGAACGTTAAAGAGTCTCTGAGTGTCATGAGCTATATATTATGAGCCATTCTGATCAGCTCCTCAACAGAACCTCTGACCTGTGTGTTCATGTTGACTCTATAGCGTCTCAGTCTGGTCTTCTATTGCAGCTGTAAGGAGGAGCTTCTGTTTGACAAGGAAAGAACGCATTGATTAGTTGAACAACAGTTTGTGCGGAGCTAGACCATCAACATGTTGCTCTTCTGAACTGGCCTGATCGGTTCTCTTATATGTAAGTATTCAGCTGCAGGCGGAATATGTGTTTGTTTCTTCTCTTACTTTGTCTTGTTATTCATAAGTGTGTTGCTTGTATTAGTTTGCTTAATGTACATTACATTTCCTTGGGTTTGTTTCTTGATTTTGAAGGTGGCCGTTTTGCGAACGTCACGCCAGTCCAGACGGAGGTTTCTGAGAGAGAGGGAGGACGTGTTTCTCTGTCCTGTAGCTACTCCTCAGCATCCACACTACAGTGGTATCGACAACACCCTGGAGCGGCTCCAGAGTTTCTTCTGCTCATTATACATTCCACAGGAAAAGTTTCACAACAGCCAGACATTGTGGATCGAGACCCTCGATTCTCCGGAAAACTGAATGAAGAGAAAACCCATGTGTATCTGGAGATCTCCTCTGCTAAAGTCACAGATTCAGTGATGTACTACTGTGCCATGGAGCCCACAGTGACAGGAAACAGACACACACACACACACTGCACAAAAACCTGAGGAAACTCACACACACACACACACACACTGCACAATAACCTGAGGAAACACACACACACACACACACACACACACACACACACACTGCACAAAAACCTGAGGAAACACACACACACACACACTGCACAAAAATTCTCAACCGCAACACTGTAGTTTAATGTCTTCATAAAATATCTGCAAATAAATCAAAACAATCTTCTCCATACTTTAAATAAATATTTTTGAAAGCAATCAATAAATCAATAAAATAGTTGAGATATAGTATTAAAAAAAGTTATCATGGGGAAAACTACTCAACTACACAACTCAACAACTAGGCCTGCTATTATAATGATAGGCTTACATGCTCAAGAGAACATGTGTAAGTTTATGCTCAGCAGAAATACAGCACTTATGATATTAGATCGCCTCCTGCTGGAAACCTTAGGAACTGTTAACTCATCCAAACATTTGATCTTTGTTCTTTGTTGGATCTACAGGCCTTAGAGAAATGCAGATGATGACAAACCATTGACATCATTACTTCCTGCCCAACACATTTAAAGCTCAACCTCTCGAGAAGCACTGAGGCTCATCTGATGGATCATGGAAAGAGTCCAGATGGCCAGTCAACACACAGAAACATATCTGGCCATTCTCCTTATAGCATCAGGTACAATCCCCCGTTCCAACGCATCATTTATGTGCTTATTCAATATCTATACACATCTTAATCTTAACAAATGTAACTTATTAAACTCATTTCCTCCAGGTGTTGTCTGTCAGGATGGGATTGGACCCAGTGGCCAGAGGACCAGTGTTCTCCGTACAGAAGGAGATTCTGTGACACTGGAGTGCTCATATGAGTCCAGCAGCAGCGATGTTCTCCTTTACTGGTACAGACAGTTCACTAACACACCGCCACAATATGTGCTGGTGAAAGGCGGACGATCACAGACATATGAGAACATACCAGACCGTCGGTTTGCATCAACTACATCCCAGAAATCCACCTCGCTGACCATCACCACTGTAACTCTGTCAGATTCAGCTCTCTATTATTGTGCTCTGAGAGTTGGAGCCCAGTGACACAAAGTGCCTGAGACGCTTTACACAAACTCACACACACCATTATTGCTTTGAACAGTGAATTATCAAATGAATATCAAACCACACGAGTCTTTATAAACCACAGAGCTGAAGGATTTGGTAACACCTGCTGGAAGTCGCATGGGGCATACAGTGAACACAAGCTCAAATGGTTAGTTGTAGTGAGTCATTCGGATGTTTTATATATTATCAGCATGGATCTGGATATTAATAACATGTAAATACTGAGTAACTTACATTTCAGAAACATTGCCAGTTGTTTTTTCTCCATCAACGCAAATATTTCCAAATTAAGTCACAAAAGAAGAGCGGCATCTCCCAGCAAACAAACTGTATTTGAACAAATCGATTGAATGATTCAGTGAATAACTCCTGAATGAATCAGCGTTTCTGAATGAATCAAACGGATGAATGATTCTGTAACATACATCCACTGGAGGCAAAGTTTCAGAACCCAAGTGCAGTTTATTGAACTTAAATCTTAACATAAATCAAAATGCAAAACAAACAAGGCCTGGCCTGGGACACACAATACTAGACAAGAACACATGGCAAACATGAGGGCTTAAATACACGAGGACTAATCGATGAACCAATGACAACATTACACGAGAACACATGAGGGCAAGGGAGAAAAAAAAATCGATCCTAAATGTAACTGGAAGCCAGTGTGCAGACCTGAGGACTGGTGTGATATGGTCATGTGTTCTGGTTCTGCTCAGCGTTCTGTCTAATGGTCTTTTTGGGAAGGCCGGTGAGAAGACCATTACAATAGTCCACCCTACTGGTGATAAAAGCATGAACGAGTTTCTCTAAGTCTAGCCTGGAAACAAAGCCTCTAATTCTTGATAAATATAGATGATAATAAGCTGATTTAGTTATTGCTTTGACATGACGACTGAAACTCAGGTCTGACTCCAAAATCACACCCAGATTCCTGACCTGATTTTTTGATTTTAGACCTTTAGCTTCAAGGTATGTGTTCACCTTGAGAATTTCATCTTTGTTTCCAAATGCAATAAGTTCGGTTTTGTCTTTGTTTAACTGAAGTAAGTTTTTGCACATCCAGTTGTTAACTTCATCAATGCATTTGCACAGGGAGTCAATGGGGCTGTAGTCATTAGGTGACAGGGCTCAGTAGATCTGGGTGTCGTCAGCATAGCTGTGGTAAGCCATTATGTTCTCTCTCATTATTTGGCTCAGTGGCAGCATGTACAGGTTGAATAGGAGTGGTGCAAGAATTGACACTTGTGGGACTCCGCATGTCATGGATGTCCACTCAGACTTATGGTCACCTTCTTAATACCTTTTAATAAAATAAAACATAATTCATATAATAAAATAATGCAGTCTAACTAAACCCACAAAAAATAATTTTGTATGAATGAAGACTTTGACTATCTTCATGTACTTTACAATAGCGTTTTTTTTAATTCTTTGACAAAATGTTGAAATTTTAACTGCACAATTATTGCATTTATGTAAAATAATTGTGATTAGATTGAATAACTGTGATTAGAGGATTAATCAATAATCGCTACAGGTCTAAACAACATAAGAAGTGCAGATACTGAGGAAGGAGGCGGCGCTTCCCGAGACTTCAGCTCGTCTCTGGTCATGTTGTTCTGCTCTGCTTAGACTCACAATGTTTCTGTACACAGTCCTTTGGATCTTAACTCTTGCAGGTGAGGGTATTTTTACCAAGTGTGTGTGACTGTATCACTGAAAATATGTTGTTGTGTTTTAATGCCAAGCTGTGGAAATCAACTTATTTCTGGGATCGCTGCTCGCATCAAGTTTAAGTCGCTGACGCTTGCCTACAGAGCCACCACGCACTCAGCTCCTGCATACTTTGACTCGATTCTACGAGTCCACACCCCCACCAGAAGCCTTCGTTCAGCTAAGGAACGAAGGCTTGTGGTACCATCACAGAGAGGCAAAAAATCCCTCTCCAGAACATTTTCATTCAACGTTCCCAGCTGGTGGAACGATCTGCCCACCGCCATCCGAAATGCGGATTCATTGACAACATTCAAAAGTCAACTAAAAACTCATCTCTTCCGTGAGCACTTAACCTCCTAAAAAAAAAAAAAAAAAAAAAAAAAACTTTCCTTTCCTCTTTTCCTCCTCTTTCCCGCCCTACTCTAACCTGTGCTACAATGAGAAATGTACACGGACCAAGTATTTCAGGCACTTGTTGCGCTCACTCGACTCTTCACGACCAATCGCTTATTGTACCCCCAAGTTGTAAGTCGCTTTGGATAAAAGCGTCTGCTAAATGCATAAATGTAAATGTAAATAAATGTATTTCTCCTGTGTGTTATGTTTAAGATGTCACTCTTGCAGATGCCATTACCCCAGAGCACAGAGAAGTGCATGGGAACGAGTCGGAGAACATCACCCTATCCTGCAGCTTCTCCTCGGCATTCAGTCTCCTTTGGTATCGACAGCGTCACACATCCGCTCCTCAATTCCTCATGCTCATCCAACGAAGCTCTGGAAAAGTCCTACAGAGTTCAGACGAGCGCCTGTCAGGGAAACTGAACGCGGAGAAGAATCGTGTCGATCTGAAAATCCCCTCTTCCACCGTACGAGACTCAGCTCTGTATTTCTGCGCCCTGGAGCCCACAGTGACAGGAAATCCAACACTACTGTACAGAAACCTGACCTCAACATGCTCATCGCTCACTGTTAGTTAGAGGAGGAGCTTCACGAGCCGTCTAAAGATCTCAGGCGCCATCACAGCCCTGCCATTCAGCACAATGCTGCTCCTCACGATGATCCTGCTCGGGGCGGCTGGGAGTGAGTATGACACAATACTGCTTACACAAGACTTAATAATACAACATTTGAACATAATTACACTGTACATGACTAAACAGACTTACTTCAGAGTCTACCATCTTCTAATGATGTTTCTCATCATGTCCAGGTGGAAGGTTTGAGAGTCTCATTACATCAGACCAGCCGGAGGTCTTTCATGAGGAGGGGGACACTGTCACTCTGTCCTGTAGCTACTCATCGGCCATTAGTTTGCACTGGTACCGCCAATATCCCAGATCAGCTCCTGAATATCTTTTATTAATTCTGCAAACCTCAGGACGGGTCCAGACTGCAGAGAATCTGGATTATCGTGTTTCAGGGAGACTAAATGAAAAGAAAACCCGTGTGTATCTGAACATCTCCTCTGCATCTGTGTCAGACTCTGCTCTGTATTACTGCGCCCTGGAGCCCACAGTCACAGGAAACACACACACACCATACAATAACCTGAGGAAACACACACACACACACACACTGCACAATAACCTGATATTACATAGCAGAAAACACACAGACCCATAACAAACCGTTCCTGTCCTCTTTCCTGCCAAAAGGCAAAGTCTTCATGCTCAACTCAGTTTCTCCAAGCCAAACGTTTTCCTAATAATGTTCATCATTTCTCATTTATTTCATGAAAACATGTTCTCCTAAAACCCCTTCAAACATCGCCACACTCAGACAATATAACTGAGAAATAGCCATAACAATATACAGCAGAAATGGATGATATGATAAAGTCCGTATGTTCTATGATTGATCTGCCATCTAGTGGTCCTTTAGGCTCGGTACACTGGACAGAAACTCTTCTGAAATATCTATTCTGAGGCTTTATTATATCATATCAAGCAGTTAAAAGGTCAAATATTACTGTCATATAATCAAAAGTGGAGAAAATAGGGGAGAGCGGGCACAACCTAAAGCTTTTTGACTTTCTCAGTTTGTGTAAATCCACTTGGGGTTCAGAGTATTTATTTTTTTCCCACATTAATGTCACACATGTCTAGTAAAATTATGTGGTTTTGTTTCATTAATACAGTGTTTACTTTATTCTTGATTTACCCCGAAAGAATGGAAGTGAAATGTGACAACATGCCCCATCGGTGGGTCCACTGTAACATGACCAAATAACAGCTTAACATGTGACCTGATAAAATCCAAAAAATATACAAGACCAATTAAAATACGATTATTAACTTTTTAAAATAAAATAATGACATTTTTAAATCATTAAAAATATACTCATTTTAGAGTTTGACAACAAAGGCATGCTAAATACAGCAGAACAGTGTATACAACAAATCATAATGATAATGAATCATCATCTCTCATTATTCAGCCTTTTCTCATGGTTTCTCAAAAGAATTCATAAAAGTATAGAATATAATGTCATATTTCTAATAGGGGCTGATAGTATCGCAGTGTTAACACACACCCCGCTGCACAACTGGGATTTAAATTCTGCTTTTGCTACAGTGTAATAAATGTTCAGTGATATCTTCCAGAGATTTTTTAATTTTGGCGCTATTTTTTCTCTAAATAATGTTGATATGGCGACTAGTAAATACACTAAGTTTCATTCTGGCATGTGTGGAAAGGGTTAAAACATGCGTGTCACATCTAACCCCGCGTTAGGTTCTGCCCTGCGCTCCCATAAATGAGTTTTATTCTGTCTTTTGTTGTTGCATGTATTAATATTTGTTCACCATTTTGGCAGAAGGCCACAAAATATTATTTGTGATGATATTTATTATTTTAAAGACTACACAAACATGTTTTATATATAACAACTAAACATTGAATAAAAGAAAACAAAAGCAAGAACCAGTTAAATAAGTGGAATGATTAATTTGATTAAGGAAATTAATTCACATTTAATTCAGCACTTTAAGGTCCACTAATATATGGCCAAACCTTTGACCACGCTGATCTTGAACACAATTTCTTGATTTCTGAAATCAGAAGCTTCTCTTTGGTGCGGAGTCTGCTTTAGGGAGCCGCTCATGACTCTTGGCCTGCAGCTCCACATTACACCAGCAGGAGCACACCGAGTGAAAGTGGAAGGAAACCAAACCCTGATCCCCAGAGATCCGACTGAGAGACGGCGGTCAGGTCTGCTTTCGCTGTTGCTGTCTAAAGCGGATCGTTCAGGTCAATCATGAGCACTTGGCTGAGGGATATCCTTATTGTTTTATTCTGTCTAGGTGATGCAACACTTTATATTTCATGACTTTATGAGAATGTTGTTTGGGAGTGTGATGTGACAGTAATGTCAGCATGTGCTCTCCACAGAATGCAGAGGACAACACACAGTACATCAGCCAACAGCAGCTTCAGCTTCCCTGGGCGAGAGCGTGACCCTGAGCTGCGAATATAACACAACACACACAACGCCTGCTCTGCTGTGGTACAGGCAAACCCAGCGTTCACCTCCAGAGTATATATTAGTCAGACACAATCTGGGAAACGGAAGTAATTCCAAACACTTCCCCAAGAAACGCTTTGAGTCCCGGCTGGACTGGAGAAGGATTACACTGACGCTCCAGGACCTCCGTGTGTCTGACTCTTCGGTGTACTTCTGTGCTTTGAGACCCACTGTGAAAACAGGATATGGAGCTTTCTAACAAAAACCTGAACGCCACAGCACACACATTACAGTGCCACCTCACTGTCTCTGAAATGCTTCCTAAAGGGGGTTTTATTCGCAGCGATTTTATAGAAGAACCATTTTTGGTTCATCAAAGAACCTTTCGCTGAAGCGTTTGTCCTTAAAGCGAAGAACGTTTTATATTCTTCATAACATTTAAGGACCATCAATGCCAATAAAGAACCTTCATTTATGATAAAACACTGCTGATATATATAATAAACATTAACTTACAAGTTACTTAGACTTTTTTTTGTTGCTATATTTGTAGAACATAATGTATATAAACTATAAAACAGAACTTATATCTAAAATACAGAACATTTTATTATAAAAAGATATATACACATTTATGCTTAAAAAGGTTTCATCATACAATAACAGATAATACATACATATATAATATATAGTTGTTGTGGATCACATTATGAAAATAAAACTTTGCCCCGGATTAAAACTTCTGTCCTACCAATGTGATATTAAACTAACCTAAACTGTGAGACAGAGTCCAGTAACGCAACACTGATTGAGAATCTGTCGTTGTTTGATTGAGATGTTTTGCTCTGTGGACTTTAAACTGCCCTATAAGTTCTTGAGCTGGTAAACATAAACCGATCAGGCATAACATTATGATCACCTTCCTAATATTGTGTTGGTCCCCTGACCCGTCGAGGCATGGACTCCTCTAGACCCCTGAAGGTGTGCTGTGGTATCTGGCACCAAGATGTTAGCTGCAGATCCTTTAAAGGGTTACTTCAGCGATTTAGCATTAAGCTTTGTATAAGTAGAAACCTGGTAGTATATTCAAATTATGGTACTTTCCCCCCTCATGTCCCGCTTAGACCAAATATTTATGCATTTTATTTCTGGAATAAATCCTCAGATGATGCAAATATCGTCATTTTGCGTCATCTGAGGATTTTTTGGCCAGAGGCTAGAGACTACAGCCAGTAGTAGAGCTAGTTATCAACCCACCCACAGAGGAGGATCTCACTCACAGAATGTAAATGTGCATGGCCGCTGCCGCTCGGCTAGGGCATTCATTACGGAGCGGTGCGGAGCAAAGTGAGTGTTTTTAACCCTAACCCAACTCTTCAATGAATTCCTATGAAAGTTAAGCTTCCACATGCGATCTGATAACGCTCCAGACTGGACACGCATCGTGAATGACCCTCAGCTCTTCTCTCATGATTCAATTCAATTCAAATTTATTTGTATAGCGCTTTTCACAATACACATTGTTTCAAATCAGCTTTACAGAAAGTGCATTTCATAGATGTACAGTAAAAAGGTTAGAAAGACAACGTTAAAGAAAAATGTTCGAAAAAGTTAATCAATCGTGTATTAATTTAGGCCATAACAACGCTGGCGTTGAGTCGTCTCTTCACAGGCGTGGAGTCGTCTCATCACAGGTGTTGGGGCATCCGAAGTCTCCATGAGAGGCTGGATACAAACTGGAGCTGATGAACTATTTACCTCGGGACTAGTGTCCCGAGTTTGTTTCTCTGTGGGTGGGTTGATAACTAGCTCTACTACTGGCTGTAGTCTCTAGCCTCTGGCCAAAAAATCCTCGGGACTAGTGTCCAGAGAGAACAACAGAAAAGCAGATGGGAAATAATAAGCGTAACTGCTGTTCAGATTATTATATTAATGCTTTTGGTCCGATTTAACTGTAGTATAAAAGGTAATTATAATGTGAATGCTTGGCTAAAGAGATGCGTCTTTAATCTAGTTTTAAACTGGGACAGCGAGTCTGAACCTCCAACAATATCAGGAAGACTATTCCAGAGTTTAGGAGCTAAATGTGAAAAAGCCCTCCCTCCTTTAGTGGACTTCGATATCCTAGAGTTTAGTGACCTTAAAGAGCGCGATGGATTGTAGGGCGATAGAAGATCCGTTAGATACACTGGAGCTAAACCTTTAGGGCTTTATAGGTCAGTAGCAATAGTTTTTAATTGATACGGAACTTAATAGGTAACCAGTGTAGAGATGATAAAATTGGTGTTATATGATCATATTTTCTTGACCTAGTAAGAACTCTAGCAGCTGCATTTTGGACTAACTGTAGTTTGTTTATTGAGGATGCAGGGCAACCAGCTAATAAAGCATTACAGTAATCTAGTCTCGAGGTCATGAATGCATGAACTAACTTTTCTGCATCAAAAATAGATAGCATGTTACGTAGCTTAGCAATGTTTCTAAGGTGGAAAAATGCCGTTCTTGTAACATATGAAATATGATTTTCGAATGTCAGGTTGCGGTCTAATATAACACCCAGGTCTTTTACTGTGACAGGATATCCTTCCAAGGTAAAACTGTATTGTGAGAGGTTTTGTGGGCAGTTTTTTGGACCAATAAGTAATACCTCCGTTTTATCTGAATTTAATAGCAGAAAATTACACGTCATTCAGTATTTAATATCTTCAACACATGCTGTCAGTTTAGATAATTTAGCGTTTTCATCCGGTCGTGATGAAATATATAATTGAGTGTCATCAGCATAACAGTGGAAATTAATTCCATGTTTTCTTATAATATTACCAAGTGGCAGCATATATATTGAGAATAGCAGAGGGCCTAACACGGATCCTTGTGGCACCCCATAGTCTACTGACGTCATCTTTGATTTTTCCCCATTTAGACAGACAAAATGGTAGCGGTCTGATAAGATGAATTATCAGAATGATTAATGAGATCTGACTCTTGCTGCGTCTGTGATGTGACTTTCGTTCGGCTCCCTCACACTTTATTGAAAACGGGCAAGTGATAACCAGTTGCCGTGGCTTTGGGAGTGGCCTCGTAGGGCAGTGAAGCATTCTGGGAGTTGTTGTCTTTCATCCACATGAGACAAAAATACATTTTCTGTCTTTTCTCAGTCTAGAAGGCACCAACTTCTAAAATTATTTCACATTTCTATTACATAAATGACCCAGTTTAAATACACATTCATCTTCCCAGCGCTGAAGTGCCCCTTTAAGTCCTGTAAGTAGTGAGGCGGGGCCTCCATGGATTGGACTTGTTTGTTCAGCTCATCCCACAGATGCTCGATTGGATTGAGATCTGGGGAATTTGGACTCAAACTCGTTGTTGTGCTCCTCAAAGCATTCCTGAAGCATTTGTGCTTTGTGGCGGCGCATTATCTGCTGAAAGAGCCACAGCCACAGGGAATACCATTTCCATGAAAGGCTGGACATGGTCTCAACAATGCTTAGGTAGGTGGGACGTGTCAAAGTCACATCCACATGGATGGAGGACCCAAGGTTTCCCAGCAGAACATTGCCCAAAGCATCACTGCCTCCGCCGCCACGCCTTCTTCCCATAGTGCACCTGGTGCCATGTGTTCCCCAGGTAAGCCACGCCTTCTTCCCATAGTGCACCTGGTGCCATGTGTTCCCCAGGTAAGCCACGCACACGCACCCGGCCATCCACGTGATGTAGAAGAACATGTGATCATCAGACCAGGCCACCTTCTTCCATTGCTCCCCACGTGCATACATTTTTCCTGCTTCTAACACATCAACTCTGAGGACAAAATGTACACTTGCTGCCTAATATATCCCAGCCACTAACAGGAGATGAAGAGATCATCAGTGTTATTCACTGGTCATAATGTTATGCCTGATCGGTGTATCTCTGCTACATTAACTTACATAACATTTATGTTAGACCACTGGAGACGACAAGAACATCCGTTAAAGAGTTTGTAACAGCCCTTCTATTTCTGTCTAGAATCTATAGCATCTGGTGACACCTGCCAGTGACATCACTGCTCTGTGATTGGGTGTTGAAAGCAGTGACATCACCGCACTGTGATTGGCTGTTGAAAGCATGGGGAGCTCCAGTTGTCTGAAGGGGGCTGTTGGCAGTTCTGCAAAGCTCAGAGAGGAAAACATCATTTAATCAATGTCTTTTTGTCTGTTACTGGTTTTAATGGCATTTATTGGTAAGATTTATATTCTATACATGCATTTACTGTCTTTCCACATTAGCGGTGCATATTTGATGCTAACTTTGGTGGCTTTGCAACATTGTCATTAATGAAGTGAATTGAATAAATGATTAATGCAATGCCTTCTGTAGAGATGCTTTAAAGCTGAACTGAAGTCAGTTCATAATTTATTAGTTTTGAAACACTGTAGTTTTCCTGTTTATATCTGTAAAGCTTGAAACAATCTAAAGAGTTATGAATGTGATGTGACTTGCTGTAAATGGCTAATTCAACATTCATCTCAGGTGCCAGTGAACAAGACACCATTACTCCAACATCTCCTGCGGTCCATAAAAAGGACAAAGAAAAAGCGATTATTTCTTGTAAATACCAGTACAGCGTGTTAATGAATAATCTACAGTGGTATCAACAACAGCCCAACTCTGCGCCCGAATTCCTGATTCTGATCATGGAGTCGGGACAAACACAGGCCGCTACGCCACCTCACCCTCGGCTGACAGCCTCAGTGGATAAAGAAAAGAAGACTGTGTATCTGGAAATCTTCCCCGCAGATGTGGAGGATTCTGCCATGTATTACTGCGCACTGCAGCCCACAGTGGCAGGAAACACCATGTGCACATACAAAAACCTGCTCAGAGCTGAAGGGTTCGATGAGCATGAGATCAGAGAGTCTGCACACGCGCCACAAGAGGGCAGCACTTCTCACGACTCCTGGTGCATAAATTTAAAATGATGTACTCGAGACTACACATTCGAGAAACACACATCAACACCTGAAGGGCCTGTGAACAGAAGATCAGTAAAGTCAGCATGAGGAGATCACTAGTACTAATTCTCATTGCTACATCAGGTATTTCATATAAAGCGTATATGATTTTTTAATATGAATGTATAATTTCAAAGTTTAATTAGACATATAACATATAACACTTCTTATTTCCTTTCCAGTAGCTCTTGGTGACCGCATTGGACCAGATGAAGCTGTTGTTATTAGAAATGAAACCGACCGCGTGACATTGAGCTGCTCATATGAAACAAACAGTGAATATGTTGATCTTTATTGGTACAGACAGTTTCCTAACAGTGAGCCGCAGTATTTGCTGTGGAAAGGGGCTCGATCAAGAGATGGCGAGAGTTATATACCAGATCCTCATTTTGACTCCTCTACATCCAGATCATCCACTGAACTGAGAATCAACGCCGTTACTCTGAAAGATTCAGCTCTCTATTACTGTGCTCTTTGGAGGACCCAGTGGTACAAACTCTATGAGAAGCCGTACAAAAACACACATTCTTTGAACTCAAAAACATCAAAGTATTAGCCAAACCCAGACGAATGATCCGCCATAAGCATTACTGTATGTGGAAACACCTGCGACAGATACAGCAGCCAAAACCAGAAGAGTAATAGATTTATTGAAGCCGCATCTGTTCTGTGAACACAGCAAAGTGTTGAAATGCAGATCATGTAGAAATACAGTAGGCCTATTCTTCTAAAATGTAATCACTCTGAAAGACGCAATCATTGTTGTTAGTATTAGAGTGAACCCACAATAAGCTACAGGAATGAAATATGTTACTAAAACATACCTTTTAGTGTCTGTTTCCTAAGGTTAGCAATGTTATGGCCCAGTTTCACAGACAGGGCTTAAATTAAGCCAGGATTAGGCCTTAGTTCAGTTAGGACATTTAAGTCGCTTTTATAAACATGCCTTAGACACAATAATGGCACTGACAGATTTTAAGATAGGCCTACATAAGTGTAAGTTGCTTTCAGTTAAAACAGATCAAAGTATTTTAGTCTGGGACTAGGCTTAAGGCTAAGGCTAATGTTTCTACATTTAAGTCTAAACATCCTATTTTGCATATAGAGTAGTCAAATCAACTCATTTATACAGTGCTTTCACAACACAGATTGCTTCAAAGCAGCTTTACAGTGATAATAGGAAATTAATTTTGATTGATTAATTTCTGTTGTAAAAGCTGATTAGTTATTTAATTTGGTGTCATTTAGGTAACACCATCTTCAACTAAAACAGAAACCCCAGGGCCCGTATTCATACAGAATCTGAATGCAAAGAGTAGCTCCTAGTGACAAAAGTCTAAGAAAATTCTGGGCGTTTACTCTTAAAATTAACTAAACAATCCTTGTAAAGAAAGAAGTAATTCAGAAAGCATCTTAACCCTTAAAAGAGGTCTTAAGGTCAAATTTGTCAGGAGCACGGACGAGGACTTTTAAGAGGCTTAAGAGTTTCTGCAGCAGCGGAGAAAATGGCAGAAAGACGAAGAGGGAGGAGAAATGTGTTGCAGATGATGGATGACAGTGACTTAATAAGACGCTATAGATTGTGCAGGGATCATGTTTGTTGCATTAAAACCCAACTTTCAAACCACCAATTAAATAGACATGCCAGCAATCAGTGTAACTGGAAAGAGTGGAACAGTATTTATAATTCTAAGCCAATCAAATACCTTATAGGAAATGAACAGCATGGTAAATAATAAAAGGATTTATATACATATATATAATGTGTGTGTGTGTGTGTGTGTGAGTGAAAGAGAACGGTAAAATAGGACAATTTGTGCTTGTAATTTCCAAGTGAAGGCTTAGAATAGACCCTATACTTAAAAGCGCTCCTTTTTTCCCCTTTTTGGACAACCAACCAATCACAGTCTTCAAAAGACTGTCATACATAGCAACGGGGTCAGCCCCGCCTCTTCACTAAGATAAAAGTTTTTGTATTTTTCTTGCTCAGAGCTGCTCTCAGATCGGTCCCGAATAGCTCTTAAGCTAAGACTCCTACGTTAAAATTTTTAAGCTAAATTGGGAGTTCCCATTCAGTCGGTCACGTTCGACGTACGTCGGACGTAACGACGAATTGGGATCACTTCTGGGAGCCCCTATCAGCTTCGAGCTATCTAGAACCGGCCAATGAACAATTGGCGTGCGAGATTTGCATCTCGCGCTCCGCCCCGCGCCGCGGGTATAAACAGGAAGCGAGAGCGAATGCACGCTGTCATTCACTTCGGAGCCACACGGCAGAACGAAGACCACTCAAATTGAGTTCGCTGCTATCAGCAAGACAAATAAAGAGTTTGAAAGAACCGGAGAAGAGGAGAAACGCGTGTTGGAGAGACGGCACATTCCAGCGGGACCGCGGAAGACTCACCAGCTGCCTCTGTGCTACAGAGAAAACTGCTGTTTTCACAGCAACAAATTTCTGTTGGTCTGGTTTGGGCGTTTTCCTGTATTGAGTACAGGCACGGGCTGCACTACAATCCCGTGCGCTGTCGCGTTTCCCCCTGAGTGCTTCAGCACAGAGCGTTTCCTCACAAAAGAGTTGACGGGTGTGACACTGCGTCTTTTTCAAGACGTCATTCCACTCTTGCGTTTCTGGATGCGGTTGTTTCCTGTCCTGACGGCCACGATCCTTCTCGCATAAACATGTTGAGACTGTGTCGTGGGTGATCCATGTTCTCCCAGGGGAACGGGATCACGTCGACGCGCTGGTCATCTCACCTTCCGCGTGAGGGTTTGAGTGTTCAGCGCGCCGTGTGCCGTCTGGCTGCCGGGTGACAGCGCGGGTTGCCACGGCAACTCTGCGCGCGTCACTCGGCACCTCTGATGCGCGGTCGAGACTATGATGCCTCAAACGGGGTTGAGTCCCTTCGCTTATACCCCGATCTAGTCTCTTTTCTGGTGCACCAGGGGGGGGACTATTTTGGCTGATAAGCCTGGGTGGCCTGAGGATTTCAGTGAGGCTTCCCCGCCGCGTACATCTCTGTGGGCCCCTCACTCCTCTATCGCATCGCAAGCATGTTGAGACTGTGTTCGTGGGTGGTCTATGCTCTCTCATGAGAGCATGGCCACGTCGGCGCGCTGTTCGTCTTGCCTTTTTCATAGGGGCTTGAGTGTTCAGCGCGCCGTGTGCCGTCTCACGGCCACGCCCACTGTCTCACGTGTCTGCTGGTAGCTTACAGATGGGATTGCTGGTCCTTGAAAGGGGACCTAGCGTTTCATTTGGGGCTCTAGCAGAGGACAGATGTCAATCGCTGCATCGGAGAGAGGGCTGTTATGTGTTGAAAATGAGGATGATGCTGAGATTCCCACCGTAATAGTGGGCGCTCGTGCTGAATCAGATTCATACTTGACAGCCATGCTTTCCCGGATGGCTGAGGCATAGTGCAACGCGTAAATCGCCTTGCCTGCCCCTTGCCTGCCCCTTGCCTTTTTTTCGGATGTGCATTGGAAGGCTTTGGCATTGTGGAACTATTGGTGCCAAAATATGGAACACCAATAGGGCCATAATCTGTATAAAGTTTTCCTCTCTCTCACTACCCTCATCGGTGGGGTGGCAGTGCCACTGGCAGGCCACCTGCACCCTGCTTAGTGCACGAGGGTAGTTCTGAGCCGAGGTTGAGCTGCGCACAGCGCTGGCCCTTGGCTAGACGATGTCCACCCTGGTCCAGAAACACAATTGACCCGGATTTGGTCTGGAACTGTTCTTCCCTGGAGGAGGGCCGGGTGGAAAACCATTAGTAATTCTGTTCCGCCACTGATGTTAAAAACAGCCAGTGGTACCCAAAAAAAAAAAAAAAAAAAGAGCAGTTCCAATACCTCTGGGTCTCGGGAGTTCAGGAATGGCAGCGTGTGATGCTACAGAGCCTCGCCGCTTTCATTCCCCTCCCCACAAGAGGGCGAGAATGGCAGTGTGTGACGCTACAAAGCCTCGCCACTCTCATTCCCCTCTTCTCAGCGGTGTGTGGACAACAGTCCGCGACGCTATGCCTCGCCACTCTTGTTCCCCGCTGAGGAAGGAGGTGAGGCAGACCGTGCGCAACGCCACAAAGCCTTGCCACGCTCAGCCCCTCCTTCATTTGGGAGCGCGCTTGGCGGTGGTCGACGCTCCCATGCCTCGCCACCCTCAGACGCCTCTCCCTTCGCCAGCAGGGGGCGCCGGCTGTGGGAACGCACTCAAGCGGCCTCCCCACACTCGCACGCCCCCTCCGCGGACGCAGGTAAGTGTTGCACAGCACACTCAGATCCCACTTCGGGCCGCTCCATGCCGTCCGAGTCGGATCCCTGCATTCCGCGTCGCTGCCCCGCTGCGGGTACGTCTGTGGTTAATCCCCTTGCTCGGTGTCTGGAAGCCTGGCTAGAGCTTCCCAGCCCGTCTCGGGGCCGTACCATCAGACTCGGCTATGCGATTCAGTTCGCCAGGCGTCCCCCTAAGTTTGGGGGCGTTCACTTCCCAGTAGCGAAGGAGAACGCCCCCGTGCTCCGGGCGGAGATCGCAGTCCTACTGGCGAAGGATGCGATGGAGCCGGTCCCTCCAGCCGATATGAGGTCCGGGTTCTACAGCCCGTACTTAATTGTACCCAAGAAAGGCGGCGAGTTATGGCCGGTCTTGGACCTGCGATTCTTGAACCGGTCCCTTCACAGGCTGCCGTTCAGAATGCTAACGCAGAAGCACATCTTCAGGTGCGTCCGTCCCCAAGATTGGTTGCAGCGATCGACCTGAAGGACGCTTACTTTCATTCTCGTTTCCCCTCAACCGGCCCTTTCTGCGCTTCGTGTTCGAGGGACGGGCATGTCAGTTCCGCGTCTTGCCCTTTGGCCTGTCCCTGTCGCCCGCGTCTTTACGAAGGTTGCGGAAGTGGCCATTGCCCCCATGAGAGAGCATGGTGTTCGCATTCTCAACTACCTCGACGACTGGCTGATCCTTGCCCAGTCGTGAGAGCAGTTGTGTGAACACAGGGACAAGGTGCTCAGTCACCTCAGCCAGTTGGGACTTCGGGTCAACTGGGAGAAGAGCAAACTCTGTCCCACACAGAGGATCTCTTTTCTCGGTATGGAGATAGACTCGGTCGTCATGACAGCGCGCCTCACTGAGCGCGCGTCCAGTCAGTGTTGAACTGCTTGAATTCGTTCAAAGGCAGGACAGCGGTACCACTGAAAAATTTTCAGAGGCTCCTGGGGCATATGGCATCCGCAGCCGCAGTAACGCCGCTCGGATTGCTTCATATGAGACCGCTTCAACGCTGGCTACACGATCGAGTCCCGAGATGGGCGTGGCACAGTGGTTCCCTCCGTGTCCAAGTGACTCCGAGGTGCCGCCAAACCTTCGGCCCGTGGTCGGACCCTTTGTTTCTACGGGCGGGAGTTCCCCTAGAACAAGTGTCCAGGCACTCCGTTGTCTCCACGGATGCCTCATCCACGGGTTGGGGTGCCACGTACAACGGGCTTGCAGTTTCAGGTCTGTGGACGGGGCCTCAACTGCAATGGCATATCAATTGCCTCGAGTTGTTAGCAGTTCGTCTTGCACTCAGCCGCTTCAAAGTTCCGCTCAGAGGCAAGCACGTTCTGGTCCGTACGGACAACACTGCGACAGTTGCGGACGTCAAAAAACAGGGTGGTCTACGCTCTCGTCGCATATCACAACTCGCCCGCCATCTCCCCTTATGGAGTCAGAAGCATCTGAGGTCGCTTCGTGCCATTCACATTCCGGGCCTGCTCAATCGTGCAGCCGACGAGCTGTCACGTCAGCCGGTGCTTCCGGGAGAATGGCGACTCCATCCCCAGGCGGTCCAGCTAATCTGGAGTCGTTTCGGGCCGCACAGGTAGACCTGTTTGCCTCCCCAGAGACGACCCACTGTCAGTGGTTTTATTCCTTGACCGAGGGAACCCTCGGGTCGGATGCCCTGGCCCACAGCTGGCCCCGGGAAGAACGCAAGTATGCGTTTCCCCCAGTGAGCCTTCTTGCGCAGACACTGTGCAAAGTCAGGGAGGACAAGGAGCAAGTCCTGTTGGTCGCTCTATATTGGCCCAACCGGACTTGGTTCCCGGAACTAGTGCTCCTTGCGACAGCACCTCCCTGGCCCATTCCTCTGAGGAAGGACCTCCTGACTCGGAGACGGGGCACCCTATGGCACCTGCGTCCAGACCTCTGGAAATTCCATGTCTGGTCCCTGGACGGGACGCAGAGGTTCTAGGTGACCTACCGCAAGCGGTAGTTGACACCATCACTTCCGCTAGAGCCCCCCTACGAGGCGCCTCTATGCGTTGAAGTGGAACCTGTTCGTCGATTGGTGCTCTTCTCGCCGAGAAGACCCCCGAAGATGTTTGATCGGATCTGTGCTTGCCTTTCTACAAGATGGGTTGGAGAGAAGGCTGTCTCCCTCCACCCTCAAAGTCTATGTTGCCGCTATCGCCGCTAATCATGAGCTAGTAGATGGAAAATCTCTAGGTAAGCACGATCTGGTCGACAGGTTCCTTAGGGGGGCGAGGAGGTTAAATCCGCCTCGTCCTCCCTCCATACCCTCTTGGGACTTAACTCTGGTGCTAACTGCACTACAGAGAGAACCCTTTGAGCCTCTGCAGTCAGCTGAGTTGAAAATTCTGTCGTTAAAGACAATACTCCTGACTGCGTTGGCCTCCATCAAGAGGGTAGGGGACCTGCAGGCATTTTCGGTTGACGAATCGTGCCTGGAATTCGGGCCCGGTAACTCTCATGTGATCATGAGACCCCGGCCTGGATATGTGCCCAAGGTTCCTACTACTCCCTTCCGGGACCAAGTGGTGAGCCTGCAAGCGCTGCCTTCGGAGGAGGCAGACCCAGCCCTAGCTTTTCTCTGTCCCGTCCGTGCTCTCCGGACTTACGTGGATAGAACGCAAAGCTTCAGGACCTCAGAGCAGCTCTTCGTCTGTTACGGAGGACAGCAGAAGGGAAAGCCTGTCTCCAAGCAGAGGATGGCCCACTGGATAGTGGATGCCATCGTCTTGGCTTATCAGTCCCAAGACGTGCCCTGCCCGCTCGGGTTAAGAGCCCACTCCACTAGGGGTGTTTCCTCTTCCTGGGCGCTGGCTCATGGCGCCTCGCTGACAGATATTGTAGAGCTGCGGGCTGGGCGACACCTAACACGTTCGCTAGATTCTATAGCCTCCGTGTAGAGCCGGTATCTTCCTGTGTGCTCACTTCCCATAGTCAGTAACACCGAAATGCCTGTTCTAGTGTCGGCTTGCTGCGCCATTCCCTCCCCTATGGTAGACGGATGCGTGCGCTTATTTTGCTCCAGTCGAGTTCCCCGGAACGGCGAACCCTGTTGAGTTCTCTGCAACCCGCGGCAGTCGGACGTGGCGGAGCGTTCGACGCCAGGTCTAACACTCGTATGCATTGGTGGAACTTGTGTTAGGCTGGGTTCCATATGTAGTGACCCCCACGGCGGTCCCATATGTGTATTCTTCCACGGTACGGCTCCCTACGGCGAGCCCGTGTCTTTCCCTCGGCAGAGTGTCCTCTGCCGTTCCAGGTACGTGTTGTTCCCCCTCCACTAATTGGCCGGGGCCACCCCTGGGACTTCCGTATGTTGTGCTACCCACGGTCAGCCCATACTTGTATTCTCCACATGTTAACTCCCTCTGGGCATGATGTGGCTTCCGCAGCTGCCTTCACAGGCACGCTTTCCCAGCGTTATCCAATACAGTCAGCTGAATGGGTCTTGCGGAACAGCAGCTTTGACTCTCCCTGCGTGAACCTACCCGCCCGCATCAGATCGGGGTCCGTGGGGCTCATCGCTGGGCGCTGGAAGTGGTAGTAACTATGGCGTTTTCCATAGGGGATCCCAATTCGTCGGTACGTCCGACGTACGTCGAACGTGACCGACTGAATGGGAACGTCTCGGTTACGTATGGTAACCCTCGTTCCCTGAAGGAGGGAACGGAGACGTACGTCCCGTCGCCACAGTTGCTGTACCATCACTGCAGGTCGAGCCACTACGTGTGGCTCCTCAGTGAAAAACAGCGTGCATTCGCTCTCGCTTCCTGTTTATACCCGCGGCGCGGGGCGGAGCGCGAGATGCAAATCTCGCACGCCAATTGTTCATTGGCCGGTTCTAGATAGCTCGAAGCTGATAGGGGCTCCCAGAAGTGATCCCAATTCGTCGGTACGTCCGACGTACGTCTCCGTTCCCTCCTTCAGGGAACGAGGGTTACCATACGTAACCGAGACGTTTTCTGAGAAGACTCTTACAATCTTTATGAATACGACTATCATTAGCGTAGATGCCATTCTTCTGATGATGTCATGAGTACATCAGGTGTTATGGGAAGTGTTCCCGGTTCCAGCTGACCTAGTTAATGCAGCCTAACAATCATTTAACTGAGAAAGTGTTTTATGTGTATGCCACAGTAAAGTAGGGTTGCCACCCGTCCCGTGAAACACGGATTCATCCCGTATTCACAAGCAAAATGACGCGTCCCGTATCAAACTAATACGGGACGCAATCTGTCCCGTTATTTTCATAGGTCCACACATAGTTCAATAAACAAATAAGGATTTTGCAGTGTGGAGAATACTGATAGCAACAATAAAGAAATCAATTTCACAATAAGCAGTAGAGAAGTTCATTTGCGCGTAGTTGCGTTTTAGTGGCTTTGTTGCCAAAGCGTCTCGAGAACATGCGCTCGCGTGGTTTTTAAAAAACATGTCAAGCTCACGTCCACCGTTTGAACACAAGAGGATCTCCAGATATAGAGCTGAATAGAAAAAGGTATCAATGTCCAGTAACTCATGATGAACCTCAGGCCAACTGCACACTTTATGAGAAGCATTTCAGTGTCTCAGACTGTCTGACCTAAAGCAGCAGCGCTGACACATCCGTGCTTCCAAAGGTAACGCTAGGCCTATTGTTTTTCTGTTTTTAATGGATAATATATTAATATAATATTATCAGAGCTTGGAATTATTATATAAATCTTATATATCTTATTATATATCTTTAGTTAATTAATAGATTATAGCCTAATAAATGTTACTATTCATTTATCATTTAGCTAGGCTATATTAATCATACACAATAAATAATCCTGTCATATAAAGCTTATGACATTTAAACAAATAATTACAGAACAATATAGTTTTAATTTAAATAAATTCATAATTTTAAACATTTTGTAATTTCAGAATTGTCAAAAAAGTGATTACTGGTTCAGAATGACTGCTTAAAGGGACAGTTCACTCAAAAATCTAAATTCTGTCATTATATTTACTCACCCTCAAGTTGTTCCAAACCTGTTTAAATGTCTTTATGTTGAACACATAGGAAGATTTATTCCTACTATGGAAGTTAATGGTGCCCCAGGGCAGCCTGGCTACAAACTTTCTCCAAAATATCTTCTTTTGTGTTCAGCAGAAGACACTCATACAGGTTTGAAACTTCATGAGTAATCACTGCAAATGATGGACACAGCACATATTACAGTCTTACAGACTCGCTTCATCTGATATGTGATGGTCTGCATGTTTCATGAACATTATGAAATTAAATCAATATTTTCGGATCTGTCAGGTGTTCTAATAATTTTGCCCACCTCTGTAAGTTTTGGCTTTGAGTTGAGTCTAAAATAAATTATATAATAAATCAAACCAGAATATTCACCTTAAATGTTCTGCTAATGATTTAGGGTCTGTCTCTAAAAACTGGACCCCAGCTCTAACCCTGAAGCGTGTGTGTTTGGGGTCAGTAGGAGGGGCTTCAGTGTTCTGGCTCCATCTAGGCCATCCTGAGGATGTGGTTTAGACATAGTTTAGCTACAAACGGAGCTGTCAGTCACAGCATCAGCCTGAACAATGCTCCTCTGCTTACTTAGCTTTCTATCTACATTCAGAGGTGAGTAGCTCAATATTTCTTCATTTTTAATAACTTCCATCTTGTAACCACAAACCTTTCAGATTTTACATGATGAGATTTATTATCCCTGCACAATAAGTCCTCCAGAGGTCAGGTTCACGAAGATCAGCTAAAGTACAAGACCCTAATGGACCTTCACAAATACTCACTTCTCTTTTTCAGGAGGCATTTGTGGAGATCTCATCTCTCCTGTCCAAACGGAGGTTTATATGAAGAGTGGGGATAAAGTCACGTTGTCTTGCAACTACTCGTCAGCCCTTTCTCTGTACTGGTATCGTCAATATCCAAAGTCAACTCCACAGTTCCTTCTTCTAATACTACAAAACAGCAGGGAGTCTGAAGCCCTGGAGCCTGGCATGTCAGTGAAATTAAATGAAAAGAGAAGCTCTGTGGATCTGGAGATCTCCTCTGTGAAAGTGTCAGACGCTGCTGTGTACTTCTGTGCGCTGAAGCCCACGGTGAGAGGAAGCCCATCAGCGCCGTACAAAAACCTGAATCTGGCCTGACGACGTGTATTTAAGGACTGAAAAATACACTAAACCTCTCCAAATGTACATTTGACCTGTTCTCATCACACTAGTTATAATGGGGAACATTTTAAATAAGGTTTTATTTGTTACCTTACATTTTTTAACAAATGAAAAGTACTTTTAAAGCATTTATTAATCTTGGTTGATGTTAATTTCAGCATTTACTAATACATTATTAAAATCTAAAGTTGAATCTGTTCATATTATTTAATGGATTTGAGCTAAACTGAACTAATGAACAGTTGTGTTTTAATATTAAAACAAATGTACTGCTCATTTTTCTTTTGTAATCTTAGTTAATGCATTAGCACATGTTCACTAATGGGGATTATCGTTAAAATCTGTTCATTGGTGAAACTACTGTATGGCTGACCGATGTGATTCCAGTATTGGATTGAAATAAGAGAATAATAACCGAAGACCATTTGTATGATAATATTTTTTAATTATTATTTAAATCAGATTAATTTTCAAATTGTTTGTTATAAATCAGCATCTCAGGAAAATGTTATGGGATTTCTAATCAAAATATGACTTTCTGTTACAAAACGGCATTGATTTTATAAATGTGAACCCACTGTAGAGACGCCAGGACTTAAATCATGATTATCAGGCATTCTGGAGACATAACAAGTGAATAGGGAAAGAAATTACATATCAATATTTCTATGAAATATTAGATATTATTATGAAAATGTTGCCAATTATTACACTTCTTTTTTCATTACATGTTGCACCAAGAACACATTAATATGCAAATTAGATGCCGTGATACATTGTATTGAATAGGAAAATCCAAGTATGGCCATTTTACCCACATATTGCATAAAGTAAAATGGTATATCAATGCATTTCGTTATATCTTTCATAACATAGTTCAGAATCATCTTTCAACAAAGTTTGTTTAAAAAAATCCTGAAACCTAAAAATTGATTGTTGAATTAAAAATAAATCTTATCATATTTACATAAGAGTGCTAAACATTAATGTCAGCCATTTTTAAAGACCAAGAAGAAGTTGTTGTCCTGGCGAAACCTCCAAACATGTGGTATCTCTGCAAAGCCCCGGATGTGCTCTTTACAGGACACCCAGACTGTGACATGTGACATGTATGATGTTAGAGAAATTCCCTGTATTTTTAAGAGAGGTTAAAATTGGTTATGTCATAAAACAAATAGTTTCGCTGTTCATTTCTCTCTTTGAGAATGGGGTAAGTAATGAATCTGATAATGAAATTCAGGGGCTGAATTCACAAAACATTTTATTTTGGCACTAAGAGTTCTCCTAAATAGCAAAGCTGCAGAGACCAACTTTTACTAAGGAATAGAGAGAGTCTTATCCTCCTGGGACCCACAAATAGACTTTCGTACACTGTAGTGGACCTATGTCTTTGCCTATACATGCAATTTCATGTCATTTTATTTTCATTTTATGAGTCCTAGTGTCAACTACAGAGGACATATCTGGAATAAAATATAATTTTTCACAAATGTTTTTTTCCCTCAATTGTTTCTTATGCTCTAAACAATGTAATGACATTAAAAATACTACATTTTTCTGGGTCCCATGAGGTTAAGCTAAGAGTAAGGGCGGGGTTGACCTCGTTGCTATGGATGATGTCATCACGCTTCCTAACTATGACCACAGTGATTGGCTGATAGGGGAGGTGTAGAAAGGTTGTAGAATGAGGTATCATGTTGCCATTTTCAAATTGAGATTTGAAAATAATTGTTTTGCCATATTCAAATTGAGATTTTAAAAAGTAGGCTAAGTGTCACTAATTAAACAAGTAGGCCTATATGTTCAGCTCAGCCTCTTACATGTGTACATCTCGAGAGATTGCAGAATTCAAACGACAAATGATGTTTTATAAATAAAGTTTGGGAGGAGCACTATCTAATCAGCTGGAGTATATACATTATACACAGCCGACTCACCTTACCTCGACAGCTTTCTGCATCCCTCCTCCACCACTCTCGGCCCGGCCGGGGATTCGGGGAGAACTCTGGGTTTGGGATAAATTCTGAGCTCGGAGCCCTCGGAGCCCTCGATCCCCTCGTTCCCCTCGATCCCCTCGGACAGCAGGCCAAATAGGCTTATTTTACTCTTTTACTCTATCCAATCATTTGTAAGTGTGAACTTGCTAAACAACTGCAACAGGTAATCAGACATTATTTCCTTTTTTCTTTTTTTTAAAAACTCATTTAATAAATAAAAAATATTTTTGGCATGTTTGCCTTTTATTATGATAGGACAGTGAGTAGACAGGAAGCGAAGTGGAAGAGAGAAAGGTCCACAACAGCCATTAGGATTGATTTTTGTCTTAGTGACTTAGGAGTCCTCTTTACTAGTCCTAACGTTTCACAGATTTAGGAGCTAGTTTTAGTGCTAAAATGCTTTGTGAAATACTCTTAGAGCAAAAATGTAGGAGTCCTAAACTTTGGGCTGACACGTCCGTTGTTTTTAAGAGTTTATCCTAAATCGGCTACTTTTAGCCTTAAGATGTTTTGTGAATACGGCCCCAGATATATAAGCAGAGATTTTAATTTCCCACAGACCAACACATTATATATTAATATTAAAATATATGATGCATGCAAATTATATCTATGCCTTCACAACGATACATCCACCAATGACTTCATTTTTTGGGAAATACATAGCTCTCAGAAATCCGTCAGAATGTTTGCTAATTTTTGCAAGTTTTTATTTTTGAACACTGACCTGCTCCAATTCTTGTTTGTTTATGTCACGGGGTGACAAAATTCGAACTTTTAAGGCGGAACTAATGTTCGCTGCGATTGCCTCCCGCCGGACCCATAACAACGGGACACCGAGCTAGTTCCGGGTTCGCGGAAAATCCCAGTGAATAGGGTGATCAGCGGAAATTGCCGGCAGCTGTGCACGATGAGAGACGTTGCCCTTAGGGTAGGATAAAAGGAGAGAGGTTGCACAGAAGAGGAGTTGGTCTTTGGGGGCTGTGAATCTCGAAGGAAATGTGAGCTTTGGAGAAGAGGAAGTGAGGGTGGGTTGGGGCTGTGAATCGTGGGGGAAGTGTGAGCTTGGAGAAGAGGAAGTGGGGCTGGCAAAACGGGCATGGCATTGTGAGTTTGGGAGAGGAGCACGCCGACTCGACCGGAAGGAGGAAATCGTTGGACAAATAAGATCGTTTGTGAGAGACTGTGAGTAGGGCAATCGGTCTCATCCCCTCTCTCTTGTCTATGGGACTCCCTGACGTGAATGCCAGGTCAGAAAATGGGCAACGGCCATTGATATATGTATTTCCCACTGAGTGTTGAATTGCAGTGATGGAGTGATGTGATGCACTGTGTTGTTGTGTGAAGTGTGAACTTAAACCCGCCGGATGTCTACTACTTACCTGAGTTTTTCTGTCAGTTCTGAGGAAGAGGATTACGTACCTGTGTACTCACCTGTCTGCGTTGCAGTGAACTTCTCCGTTACAAGCTCTGTGTCTGCCAGTCCCTCCAGAGGAATCCATACCTGAACACTCACCTGACTGCTTTGCAGTGAAGCCCTCCAGCCGTAAGTCCCCTGTCTGTCATTTCTGAGGAAGAGGATTACGTACCTGTGTATTCACCTGACTGCTTTGCAGTGAAGCCCTCCAGCCGTAAGTCCCCTGTCTGTCATTTCTGAGGAAGAGGATTACGTACCTGTGTATTCACCTGTCTGCGTTGCAGTGAACTTCTCCGTTACAAGCTCTGTGTCTACCAGTCCTTCAAGAGAAACTCAGACCCGAATACTCACCTGATTGCTAGGCAGCGAAGCGGGTCCGCAGGACGGAACGACCCTGCCTAGAAGACTCACCATTTTAGAGCCCCTTTCCACTTTTATATTTAATAAAAAGATTGTTACTTGAAACCCTGTCTGTCGTCCTTGCCGGGCCTCTGTCCGACTCCCCAAGGGTGGTACGGGTCTTGGGGGTGGGTGCGGCCAGGTTCCCAGCAAACATGCAAGTGTGGGCTCACTGTGGGTAAGTGTGGGTTTTCTGTGGGACAGTGTGGGCAAGGGCAAACCCTTTGGGGGCCCATGTGGGATTACTGTGGGCAAGCCCACAGTTGGGCGTGCCCACAGAAAACCCCCACCGGCCCCCAGTGGGTTAGCCCATGGGGGGCCCACAGCGGATTTACCCGTTTGGGCCCCAATGAGGGTTTAGTGTGGGCAACCCACTGTGGGCTTGCCCACAGAAAACCCACACGGGCCCCTAGTGGGTTAGCCCTTGCGGGGCCCATAGTGGATTTGCCCGTTTGGGCCCCAATGAGGGTTTAGTGTGGGCAACCCACTGTGGGCTTGCCCACAGAAAACCCACACGGGCCCCTAGTGGGTTAGCCCTTGCGGGGCCCATAGTGGATTTGCCCGTTTGGGCCCCAATGAGGGTTTAGTGTGGGCAACCCACTGTGGGCTTGCCCACAGAAAACCCACACGGGCCCCTAGTGGGTTAGCCCTTGTGGGGCCCATAGTGGATTTGCCCATTTGGTCCCCAATGAGGGTTTAGTGTGGGCAACCCACTGTGGGCTAGCCCACAGAAAACCCATACGGGCCCACAGTGGTTTAGCCCTTGCGGGGCCCAGAGTGGATTTGCCCGTTTGGGCCCCAATGAGGGTTTAGTGTGGGCAACCCACAATGGGCTTGCCCACAGAAAACCCACACAGACCCCTAGTGGGTTAGCCCTTGCGGGGCCCATAGTGGATTTGCCCCCCAATGAGGGTTTAGTGTGGGCAACCCACTGTGGGCTTGCCCACAGAAAACCCATACGGGCCCCCAGTGGGTTAGCCCTTGCGGGGCCCAGAGTGGATTTGCCTGTTTGGGCCCCAATGAGGGTTTAGTGTGGGCAACCCCCTGTGGTCTTGCCCACAGAAAACCCACACGGGTCCCCAGTGGGTTAGCCCATGCGGGGCCCATTGCAGTTTTGCAGTTTTGAGCCCCAATGAGGGTTTACTGTGGGCAACCAGTAGTTTTCCACTTTGGGGCCACCATAAGGGAACCCTCCATTGCAGCTGTTCCCAGACAGACTGATAAAGTCAGAGGGACCATATTACAGTTGTTTAAACTCCATTAGACCATTAGATTTCAATAAATCACAGCACTTATAATAATACATTCATAAATAACACTAAATTATTATAATACTATAAATTGTATCTTGTAATGCAAAACTTTCTATGAAGTCCATGATTAATTTTTGTTTATTGTATTTATTAAATCATATTTAAATTAAATTAATTAAATTAAAGAAACATATTTGTCACAATAAAACAATGCAAATGGTTGATCATTCACTGATTTGTTCATTATTATCGTTGGCATTCATCAGTGGTTATTTATAACATTATTTGTTATATGTTTACATTTATATTTTTATATACATTATTTTTATTTTATTTTTTATTATAATAAAAACATCACTGATGAATTTTTTATTTTTAAATCCTATTACATTTCTGAAATGGCAACAAAAAAAAAACAGAAAAGAAATTACATATAAGTAATACGCTAGATGGCGTCATCACGTGATCAATTCTAACCAATGAGACTGCTGGAACTGCACCGCTAATGAGCTCAGCTGTCATTCCGGATTCGACTGGGACCGTCAAACTCTGCTCCAAACAGGTAACAGTTAAGCTTTTTAAGTTTCCATATTAATATGTGAGTTTCCTATTATAATTAGAGAAACAGGCCAAAATGGTAACGAATTAATTTATATTAAACTACACTCTCTCATTTTAGTGGTTTATCTGATTAATGTTATACTCTCCTCCTGCCGTTTAAAGTTTAAACGACTAACGGTTATAACGGTCAACTAGGCCAGTTTCTGTTAATCTCTGAGGTAATATATACTTTAAAACGGCTTGAATTCTATTACCTTGAATTGTTTTACGTCCATATTGGTGTTAATTTGTTTTATTGGTGTTTACAGTTGCTATTTTTGCGAACTACAAACGAGCTAACGTTAGTCATATGGCCAGGGGGCTGAGTCAGTCATGATTGTGTTTTAAAGATTTAAAAAGCGACGTAAACGAGGATTCATGTAGCGTAAATACAATACACAAGTTACACACTCTTATTAAACCTCGTTACATATGATTATGCCATAATTAATAGACAAACACTGCGCCCTGACAGTTCAGACAGCAAACCATATATTTACATAGCCGTTACATGTGATTTGTATTTTTATAAAGCTACGGTCATATTGCTATCATGTTAACGTGACCTAAAAATAACAGATAGTACAATTATTACTTTGTAACGTTACGCTTTGTGTCTCACACACACAAGCTGGCGCATGCACGGGGAGAGAGAGTGAAAGAGTGGAGAGAGGACTCATTGGCCTAACGTTATGCCGTCATTTAGGCCATGAAATAATATTCTCGCTAAATATTAATGTAATCATTTCTCCTGAATACAGTTCATCAGCACGTTAACTCGTACAGAGCGATATTGGACTGAGATATTAATTCTTGTTTGTTTTCTCTCTTTTCCTTGTGTGTAATCAGATTATTGGTTCTGCTCTGTAAGTATTCTTCTAGTTGACAAGTTTTTGTCATAGATGACAAACTTTCTTTGCACCATATAACTGTATTTTCATAAACATATTGCTTAATAACATACTGTATTTATCAGTACAGTGGTGTCGTACATTCTCAGATGTTGTTGTACATATTTATGAATAAAAGTTTTAAACTGGATTTATACCATTAAATGTTGTTTGTCCTCTCTCTTTCCAGTATTTATTGCCATCTAGTCCTGACTGTAGAATTGAGCTCAACCCCAGTTAAGCAGACCTGAACCAGTTGATCAAGGTCTTCAGGACCAGCAGAAACTACAGGCAGGCTGGAGCTAAACTCTGCAGGTGTTGGTCCTCCATGACCAGGACTGGACACCACTGTTGTAAGTGACTGATCTAGCAGTCCGTCGTCCAATCATAGAGCGACCTTCTATTATAATTCAATGGGCTCAGGCAACCGCTGTAATTTTACCTGTGGGTGTCGTTTTTGGACATTGTTACTTTATAAAAACCAGTGATTTTTTAAAAAAACTTTTTAATGTAATTATATATATATATATATATATATATATATATATATATATATATATATATATATATATATATATATAAAAAGTTTTATTTTTGTAATGTTATATATAATATTATATATGTCTCTTTCAGTTTTTTTTTTTTTTTTTTAAGAGACACTACCCCTCTTGACTGCCCCTCAGCCTGCATTTGGAATAATAGCTTTGATTAATGATGAAAAGTTTCAAAATCGTGATTGTTTTTTTCTGCCATCGAGACAGGCGTTTACTGAATGACCCATATGGCTCGCAAGCCTAGAGGTTCCCGACCACTGTTGTAAGCAGACAATTTGGTCACAATTATGAATGTGGGATTACAGATACAAACTTATTGTATTTTACAATGAGCAGAATAATTACAACAAAAAGAAAAAAATATAGAGGCAGTGTCAGAATGAGCACACGCACCATAGCAACACGTCATGGCAACGATATTTCAGACTGACAGATATACGTGAAAGATAAACGGGAATTTTCCGATATTTGAACGCTTTGTAACTGTTTTGTACGCGTTGTTATATTAATTATAATTCAAATTCTGTTTTATTGGCCACAATATTATTGATGATGATTGAGAGAGGCACTTTTGATTAATTTTTAAAAAGGGCAGGGGCTCGAGCCCCCAAAGCCCCTCCCCTCTGCGCGTGCCTGGTGTGTGTGTGCCTGGTGTGTGTGTGTGTGTGTCCTGTCACAAAATGCGACGACAACTCCTACAAGACGTTAAAAGTGTGATTAAGGTGTGTACATGTCTGTAATGCTCTCTGATAATGCGACTAAAATAGACATACTCCACATGTCTTAATTCGATTTGCGTTTACTTCGAGTATGACTTTAACCGGATTAAGGTAATTAGAAATCGCTGTTTACATGTTAGCTTCTTAATCAGAGTATGGTCTTAATCAGGTTAATCTCGAAGTATTGTTGTCCATGTAAACGTACTCCATCTGGATCTCTGAATTGTCATGCTCAGAACATAATAACCCTCGAGGACCACTGTCCTGCAGATTTTAGCACCAACCCTGGTCCAGCACACCTGAACAAGCTAATCCAGCTCTTTTGGTTCAGTGAATAGAAAGTCACAAGCAGGTTAGATTGATCAGGTCTGGACATAAACTCTGCAAGATGGTGCATTTCGACGGCCAGAGTTGAGAACCCCTGAAAAATGTATACAGTTTTAATTTGAATAGATTTATGCAATATTTGACTAATATTCATTTGTCTTCTCTCTTTTTCTCCTTTGTGATTGTGTGTCAACCACAGCTAAATAAACCCAAAGGCCACTCGGACACAGGTCACTGCATCTTTTACTGTGTAAGTACATTTTTGACTGTCAGACACATTCTAAGTGTTTGCATTAATTTTAATAAAACTTGCGTATTCATGCTGCAAGTTAAAGTCATCAATGATTTTTTAATAAAGACATTAAAGGGATAGTTCTTCATGTTTTTCCAAACCTGTATTACTTATTTTTTTCTGTGGAATGCAAAATATATTTTTTGAATAATGTTTCGACTGTCTTGTCAATACAATAAAAAGTCAATGGGATCCAATGATGTTTTTATTGTAAGGACAATTCATTTTATAATTTTTTTCAAAATATCATCTTCCACAGAAGAAATCTTGTAGGTTTGGAATGACATGAGGGTGAGTATAAAGCTTGAAACATACTCCGCAAGAGCAAAGAAAAAAGTAATTTCTTTGTTCTTGTGGAGTTTGTACCAGCTTAAGTTGACAATTTCTTTACATTGTGTTGACAATTTTAGTATATTGTTCTCAGTTCTTTATGCCCTCAATTTGTTTGCTCTCTTTATCTTTCTTTTTTAACAACACAGCCTAAATTTGTTTTTAATATTAAAAAACAACAACACCAGGAACTATTTTAAGAAAAAAGTTTTTTTTTTTTTTATGTTAACATTTTAATAATTTTAACATTTATTTATTTATTTTTTCCTTCACTTTAGATGCTGGCACAAAAAGCGGCCAGGCCGGAGCATCTGAAGTGGAAACTCCAGAAGAAGCGGAAGAACCAGAAGACTGGAGATGAGGCAAAGATCTACTGGTATCCGAGGGGATTGATATATTTAATTAGAAAATTAATAATCCACTTAATGTGTTGTGATGTGGTTATAATTGGTCATTTTTCTGTTTTATAAAAAAAAAAGTTTTATTGTTTTGAGAGAGATTTTTTGCAAGGATGTATGAAATTGATCAAAGTGACAGTAAAGACTTTTACATAGTTACTCGAAAAAGTTACTTTGTAAAATATATTAAAACAGAAAACAGTTATTTTAAGTTGCAATAATATTACACTCTTTAATGTTTTTTCTTTTTATCAAATAAATGCAGCCTTGATGAGCAGAAAGGACTTCTTTCAAAAGCATTTTAAAAATCTTACTGACCCCAAACTTTTGAATGTTAATATATTGTATATTTTTAATTTTTTTTACATGACTGTGAATAAATGAAATTATTTGAAACATGATTTATAATTTATTTGTTCTACTTTCAACAAGTGAATTTATTGTGTGTGTATTGTGGCAAATGCAAAGTAGAACCAAACTAATCTTGTTTGTTATGGCTACAGGTCTATTCTGACACATCTGTGCATTGCCCACAGTATGCCCACACTTTTTCCAGTGTACCCACAGAATACCCACACTTTGCCCAAAGGGCCCACAAATGGCATCAACTGGGGCCCACTCTACTTAGTGTGGGCCAGCCCACACTTTGGGCTGACCCACTATGGCCCCACACGTGCCCCGCATTTCACGCAGGTATCTGGGCCCACAGTGGGAAACCCGCAATGGGCCCACACGGGCCCCTAAGGGGCTTGCTGTGGGCCCACAACGGGCCCCAGTGGGGGCCCATGTGGGCCAGCCCACAGTCAACCCACACTGTGGGCTGTCCCACTAGGGCCCCACCTGGGTCCCATAGCGTGGGGCCCACATGTGCCCCGCATTTCACGCCGGTATCTGGGCCCACAGTGGGCTGCCCGCAAGGGCCCCATACGGGCCCCAAAGGAGCATGTTTGCTGGGTTGGCCTACCCCGTGACATTTACACTGAATAAATTACAAGTTGTTGTAGTTTTATCCAGTGTGGTTATTTTTAGTGCTTATATAGTCTAAAAACATCCATTCGTGTTTACAGGATCCAATTGATCTTTATATTCTGTTTTTACAATTAATCTATTTGTCATGATCGAAGAGCCTGTCCAGACAGCCAACAACCATCAAAATAATGTTAAATCAGTGTTACTGCGTCAACCCTAACTGCACTGAATCAACATCACGTTTGAACCCGCAATTAATGTTCAAACATTTCGAGATTCATCCAAAAATCAATGGTAATGGCATTGAATCAATGTTTCAACGTGATGTTGGTTCAGAAAATGAAACACAAAAACTACAACTTGTGTAGTTGAACTCAAAATTCAACTTTGTGAACATAATCTATTGATAACAAATACCCACTTTTGGTCATGAGAAGTGATGAGATCAGTGCATTATTCACTTTATGATGCTGAAAACTATCATCTGATCATCTTAGTTTTTGCAACAAATGATGTGTTTTGGTAAACACTGTTACAAAGACTTACAAAGACCACAAACTCACATAAAAAGCCAAGAGTCAAACCGCCCAACTAAATCAAACACTAATCACCATAATGGTGACACATTCAATACAACAACATCTAAACCTCTGTTAATTCTCAACAAAAGCTTCTTCTGAGATCTTGAGAGATTTATTGTCTTCTTCAGGTGATTTCAGGCGGTGTGGCTTTATGTCAGCTGTAGTTCACATTTTATCACATTCCCATCACATTGATTCAACGCCATTACCATTGATTTTTAAGTCAAGTCAAGTCAAGTCAAGTCAACTTTATTTATATAGCGCTTTTAACAATGTAGATTGTTTCAAAGCAGCTTTACAGTGTTAAACAGGAAAATAATGCCGCATAATTTTATTCAGCCGTGCAGCCATTTGATGTCATCAGTTCATTTCAATTTCCATACGGTGACAGTGTGGGCTTTAGATCAATAATTTGGTTTATATGGTTAATTTAGTTTATTATTTAGATTTATTACGATGTTTAGTTGAAAAAATATAGCATTAACATTAACATTAATTGCCGGTGCAAACATGATGTTGATTCAATGCAGCTAACACTGACACAGTAACACTGATTTGACATTATTTGGTGGCTTGTTATCTGGGTGTGTCATCAGCTCCTGTCAGAGATGAATGAGAACTGCAACATTAGGATCATGAGTATTTCCCCCTCAGTAGGAACACCGTTGTGTCAAGAGGTGGCGCTCTCTGATCAGCTTGACTTCGGCTTGTTTTCTGTTGGGGAATGGAATCACATCACTGTCACTCTTTCTAGAGCATCAACCAACATGTGCCGTCCTGTCTTTGTGATTTTGGTTCTTCATACAGGTGAGTTTCATTCATTTCTCATAATTATCGACTTCAATTATATAAAAATGTTATTGATTTTATCTTATATAATTTTACTAAACAATTTATGTCTTGTTTGTTATTTTATTTTACTGCTTCTCATAGGTAACATCCTGGCAAACATGATAACGGCTCATGACTCACAAAAATAAGCTTTAGAGGGTGAAAATGTAACCCTCACATGTAACTACAGAGCACCTGATACTCTCCCGTGGTACACTGAACATCCCGGATTCCACTCCACAGTTCCTGCTCTACATCTATGAAAGTGGGCTAATAAGTGAAAATATACCACAGCATTTAACGGCAAGAATTAATAGGAACACAAAGCATGTGGATCTGATCATCTCCTCTGCATCTGTATCAGACTCTGCTCTGTATTACTGCGCCCTGCAGCCCACAGTCACAGGAAACACACACACACTGCACAATAACCTGAGGAGACACAACAACACTGCACAATAACCTAAGGAGACACAACAACACTGTACAATAACCTGAGGAAACACAACAACACTGCACAATAACCTGAGGAGACACAACAACACTGCACAATAACCTGAGGAGACACAACAACACTGCACAATAACCTCAGGAGACACAACAACACTGCACAATAACCTGAGGAAACACAACAACACTGCACAATAACCTGAGGAGACAACAACACTGCACAATAACCTGAGGAGACACAACAACACTGCACAATAACCTGAGGAAACACAACAACACTGCACAATAACCTGAGGAAACACAACAACACTGCACAATAACCTGAGGAGACACAACAACACTGCACAATAACCTGAGGAGACACAACAACACTGCACAATAACCTGAGGAAACACAACAACACTGCACAAAAACCTGAGGAGACAACAACACTGCACAATAACCTGAGGAGACACAACAACACTGCACAATAACCTGAGGAAACACAACAACACTGCACAATAACCTGAGGAAACACAACAACACTGCCAAATAACCTGAGGAAACACAACAACACTGCACAATAACCTGAGGAGAAACAGCAACACTGCACAATAACCTGAGGAGACACAACAACACTGCACAATAAGATGAGGAGACACAACAACACTGTACAATAACCTGAGGAAACACAACAACACTGTACAATAACCTGAGGAAACACAACAACACTGCACAATAACCTGAGGAAACACAACAACACTGCACAATAACCTGAGGAAACACAACAACACTGCACAATAACCTGAGGAAACACAACAACACTGCACAATAACCTGAGGAGACACAACAACACTGCACAATAACCTGAGGAAACACAACAACACTGCACAATAACCTGAGGAAACACAACAACACTGCACAATAACCTGAGGAGACACAACAACACTGCACAATAACCTGAGGAGACACAACAACACTGCACAATAACCTGAGGAGACACAACAACACTGCACAATAACCTGAGGAGACACAACAACACTGCACAATAACCTGAGGAAACACAACAGTACTGCACAATAACCTGAGGAAACACAACAACAATGGTAAATGGACTGCATTTATATAGCGCTTTTAACAGACCTACGGCCATCCAAAGCGCTTTACATTTTTGCCTCACATTCACGCATTCACACACCGACGGCGGTGTCAGCCATGCAAGGCGCCATCCAGCTCGTCGGGAGCAACTGGGGTTAGGTGTCTTGCTCATGGACACCTCGACACTTGGTCAGGTGGAACCGGGGATCGAACCACCAACCTTCCAGTTTGTAGAGAACCTACATGAACCACTGAGCCACTGCCGCCCCTACAATAACCTCACACAGAGAGAAATGTATTAGTGGAGCACTGTGATGGTTTTAAACAAAAAATATAAACACATGCATCTCTGAAAACAACACAGTTTCATGCTTTGTTTATACAGTAACTATACTGTTAAATCAATTCAGCTGAACTTCTGCATTGCTGTGCTTTTATTTATTTTATTTTTTTTAAATTAATTTATTTTATTGCACAAAGTAAAATGTTGTTAACCTGCATCTCCTAATCTTATAAGTGTTAGTTGTCGCTTCTTCTTGCTCAAGAAATACTTATTTTTAGCAGCTCTAGTTTGAACTGATATCCATCTGTGACTGTATTAGTGCAGCGGAATCACCAAACCTGATGTGGGTTACACAAACATGAGCACACAATGAGTGTGTGTGTGTGTGTGTGTGTGTGGTGTGTGTGGTGAAACCTACAGGTGTCTGACACTAAAATAGACGTGTACGTTAAAGCTATACATCCACTATATTTGCAAAAGGGGGGAAACATGAGATAAAGTGATTAGAAATGCTCTTTAAAAATAAAAATTCTAAAAATATTTAAATCCAAACAATATAATAGTAGGGGTGTGACGAGACGCTTATCTCACAAGACCAGACGAGATATTTAGTATTTTTAATTAAGTGCAAACAATAACCATAATACCATAATCAAAGTACTCAATATTCAAAGTACAAATAGAGACCACATGTTTCTTCAAGCATGATACAGAGCGAAGAGATAGCTTTTATATTGGGAGATATTCGCGGGCCTGAGAGAGCTGCTTTCACACAGTGGTGATGCATTGAAATCACGTTTGAATGCGCTCAAGTTTACTTTCACTTTCAATTTCGCGATCGTGCAAACTCTAGGAATAGTACTGGTAGTGTGAACGCACATTTTCAAATATAAGTCTGACGCTTCTGCTGCGCAACGAATCCTGGGACAAGGGCGAGGAATGGGAAAAAGGCAAGAGAGAGGAATGGGACATGGGCGAGGAGTGGGAAAAGGGCAAGAGAGAGGAATGGGACAAGGGCGAGGAGTGGGAAAAGGGCAAGAGAGAGGAATGGGACAAGGGCGAGGAGTGGGAAAAGGGCAAGAGAGAGGAATGGGACAAGGGCGAGGAGTGGGAAAAGGGCAAGAGAGAGGAATGGGACAAGGGCGAGGAGTGGGAAAAGGGCAAGAGAGAGGAATGGGACAAGGGTGAGGAGTGGGAAAAGGGCAAGAGAGAGGAATGGGACAAGGGCGAGGAGTGGGAAAAGGGCAAGAGAGAGGAATGGGAAAAGGGTGAGGAGTGGGAAAAGGGCAAGAGAGAGGAATGGGACAAGGGCGTGGAGTGGGAAAAGGGCAAGAGAGAGGTATGGGAAAAGGGCGAGGGAGAGGAATGGGACAAGGGCGAGGGAGATGTATGGGACAAGGGTGAGGGAGAGGAATGGGACAAGGGCGAGGAGTGGGAAAAGGGCAAGAGAGAGGAATGGGACAAGGGTGAGGAGAGGGAAAAGGGCAAGAGAGAGGAATGGGACAAGGGCGAGGAGTGGGAAAAGGGCAAGAGAGAGGAATGGGAAAAGGGTGAGGAGTGGGAAAAGGGCAAGAGAGAGGAATGGGACAAGGGCGAGGAGTGGGAAAAGGGCAAGAGAGAGGTATGGGACAAGGGCGAGGGAGAGGAATGGGACAAGGGCAAGGGAGATGTATGGGACAAGGGTGAGGGAGAGGAATGGGACAAGGGCGAGGGAGATGTATGGGACAAGGGTGAGGGAGAGGAATGGGACAAGGGCGAGGGCGAGGAATGGGACAAGGGTGAGGGAGATGTATGGGACAAGGGTGAGGGAGAGGAATGGGACAAGGGCGAGGGAGAGGAATGGGACAAGGGAGAGGAATTGAACAAGGGCAAGGAGTGGGACTAGGGCGAGGGAGAGGAATGGGATAAGGACATGGAGTTAGAATGCATGGTGTTAGAATTAGGGTAACTGATGAAATAAGAGCTACTATCATAGACCATGTCATAAACCACAGGCTATCATACAGACAGGCTGGTGAACCAGTACAGTCAAATCTCGGCCGGGACACAGTGGCAGTGACAGTTTCTGTAATTCCATCTAGTGTTAGTGTTTTTATGACAGTGTGCTATGAGTGACTAATTGTTCCTGCTGGAAGAGAACATGTGTTAGGGTTTTGGTAGACATAGTGTATTGTGTTAATGTTCTATTGTATTTAGTAAATTAGTGTTGGAGTTTAGTTTACAATGTGTGATTTTGAGCATGAAATTAGCCGTTTTGGTAATTGTGTGATGTAAGTGTGTTGGTGCATTAAGGAAAATTGTTAAAAGTATTTTTAAATAATTGTCATAGGGATTGTAAAAAACTGTATTACTATAATATAGAAATGTTGGTTATAAACAATAATGCTGGGTGGAGCTGATGATGAGATGTGGGAGGAGCTGATGATGAGATGTGGGTGGGGCTAATGATGAGATGTGGGTGGAGCTTTGAGAGATTATCATTTTTCAATCTCAATATTCACACATGTTCTACAGTGCAGTCATGATGTTCCTGTGCTCTCTGCTTCTGCTGATGATAACACTGGGTATGTACGAGACCAGTTTAAATATATTTACAGCTATATAACTATAATGCACCTGTTATTGGCAAATGTCTGTTTTTGTGATTTTTGATCCTCATGTTACACACATTTTGCAGATGAATGTGTTGCACAGACAATAACAGCACAGCAGGGCACAACAAACATTACTGAAGGTGAGACAGCCATTCTGTCATGCAAATATGATGTCAGTGCACAGAGTTTACTTTGGTATCGACAATATCCTGGATCAGGACTGGAATTTCTGCTCATCGTCGTCGAGTCAGCCAAGAAGACTGTAATACATGCAGAACCCCGTATTCCTAGACTGGATGGCGAAGTGAATGTTAAAGATAAGCGTGTGTATCTGATCATCTCCTCTGCATCTGTGTCAGACTCTGCTGTGTATTACTGCGCCCTGAGGCCCACAGTCACAGGAAACACACACACGCCGTACAATAACCTCCAAACACACTGTATGTCATATGGGGCCAGTTGTTCAAAGGTCAGCTGATCGGATTATGGTTATTGGATTGGATCAAATCTTGAAAATGGGTTGTTCAAAAGGGAAAGAAGGAATCTGAACTCAGATTAGATCACAGAATCCAATCCTAGTTTTATCTGGATCAAACCTTCAGTTTGTGTTTTTCAAAACTTGTCAGTAGAATTTGGATAATTTTGATCCAAAAAAACAGGATTATCCTGATCCCAACAGGGGGTAGGATTTCAAGGTGGATTCCAGGAAGAAAATGTAGTAAAACTTTAAAACTGGTCAACAAATACAACATTTGTATCCTATAATACACAAACACATATTAATTAATTTGCTCTTAGGCTAATGGTTAAAGTAATAAATCAGAAGTAGACATTATTAAGCCTTTCGGTAACCTACAGTCAAAGTGAAAAAAGATTTAGCCGCCATAAAATAATCTCCACACAGCTATATCAAACAAAAATATTATATTACATTTAAAGTGTTTTTTATCACTTATAAGACTTTTTACTTTTTATCAATTATAAAAGATGACCCAGTCAAAAGTTCTTGGTGAGCGAATGCAAGGTTTCTCGGGTCAACGCTACGCAAAACTTTTCTGAGAGAACACAAAAGCCTTGGAATTTTTTTTTCCCCCAACTCATATTTTTCCATCACATGTCCCTTTAGGGGCTCTGTAGAGCACTAGTAATCTGAAAAGGTGTGTATCTGGATCAGGGTGATCCGATCCAATTTTGCTTTGAAAAACCAGCGCACAACTTAAATGGATGACCTGATCCTGGATAACAAAACATGGGATTTCCAAATCCAGATCATTTTGATTAATCCAGATTAAATGTTTTGAACAACTGGCCCATGGTGTTGAAATTAAATCTCTATTTCGAATCATTTCTCCATGGCTCTGCTTTATATGGAAATCAATTTCTCATCCTCTACAGATTATTGTTTTAGTGCAGGAACTCACAGCTGTGATCATAAAACCATTAGTTAAAAAATATAATTTCCTTATATACTATAAATATGTTATACAATGATTTGCCTTCTGTAAAATATAAATGCTTGATTAAAACATTTAAGAGTTGCATGCAGTTGTAAAAATAGTGTATTAGTATATGAAAAATAATATATCAAATAAACAAAACAATAACCTTGCTTAAAATAAGCCATGCACAGGCACATGTGTGGTAACTGGAGTGATAAAGATATTCACAATCTCCACTGGATTAGATGGAGACTATTTCACTGAAATGTGTTTTCAACAGGCCAATGTATGCAGAAACCTGTGATGCGATGTCTGAAATGATCCACCAGTGGGCGCTCTTCAACCAAAACTGAACCCCTTCTTCAGAGGACACACAAGAGGAGAAGACACAAGGTAATTACTCTAGAGGTTTCAGAGATTGAGACATAGATGCTCATTTGTTCCTTGTCAGAATGATATCCTTTCTGTGTCTGTGGCTCGTCTCCCTCTTAACAGGTAAGCGAAATGATGAACACCTGAGAAGAGAACACAACAGAAAGCACTTCATCTTCCTCTCTTTCTCCAGGAGACGCCTCCAGTGAGGGAATAGCCCCAGTCTCTCCTAACGAATTACTCTCAGAAGGGGAAACGATCACCCTGTCCTGCGATTACAACGGATCGGCTGCTACAGACGCTCTCCACTGGTACCGCCAGTACCCGAGGTCCAGACCAGACTTCCTGTTTCTGGTTAATGAAGCTCAGTTTAAGCAATCGGCTGAGCCTGCGGTTCCTGGAATATCTGCTAGATTAAATGAGCAGAAGACTCGTGTGTATCTGGATATCTCTGGCACTGTTTTAACTGACTCTGCTGTGTATTACTGCGCCCTGCAGCCCACAGTCACAGGAAACACACACACACCGTACAATAACCTGACACATTCAGAACACAAGCTGGAATCTGTGTGTGTCAGGGACTATTGGATGATTATCCATGTTTGCATTTGAGCGTTGTGATCCAGAACATTAAAGCTGAAGATTAAACTAGAGATTCAGCGTTTTGAAGAATTGTCTTATTATTGTCTCCTGAACAACAACGGACCTTGTGTTGCTTCACTATGAAATACATATAATTCTAAGACGTGTATTTATTATTTATAAACATTTCTGATTAGTATCCAGTCTACAGTGATTTGATTTTGCCAGTGCATCTCGTCATAATGTTTTGCTGCGTATAATGATGCTCTTCTTATTCTTCTCATTACTGCATGGATTTCCTGGAGTAAATACCAAAAAATGAATATCTGTATTATTCATTATTAAAGCATTAACTGATCTGTGGTCTAATCACTTGCACTTTACCTGCTCAGGTGTATCGTAGAAATGTGCATTATTATTATATCATTGTCACATTTGGCATCATAATCTACCAGATTCTTCTTTCCTCATGAAAAACTATAATACAGTCAAACCAAAACGATCCAGACACAGATATAATGTTTCTCTAGTGTGTGCAGGACTCTATAGTTCATTTCTGTAAGTGAGGAGAGCAAAATAAAGTCAACTGTGACTATTATACCCGAAGATGGGCCAGCCTTCGCTCCCCACGTGCATCAATGAGCCTTGGCCGCCCATGACCCTGTGGCCGGTTCTCCACTGGTCCTTCATGACCCTGTGGCCGGTTCTCCACTGGTCCTTCCTTGGAGCACTTTTGATAGAGACTGACCACTGCAGACCGGGAACACCCCACAAGAGCTGCAGTTTTGGAGATGCTCTGACCCAGTCGTCTAGCCGTCACAATCTGGCCCTTGTCAAACTCACTCAAATCCTTACATTTGCCCATTTCTCCTGCTTCTAACACATCAACTCTGAGGACAACATGTTCACTTGCTGCCTAATATATCCCACCCACTAACAGGAGATGAAGAGATCATCAGTGTACTCACTTCACCTGTCAGTGGTCATAACGCTATGCCTGATCGGTATATACATACACACACACAGTGTTTCACAGTCTTCCATGTACCACACGTTTATAATCCTCCTGAGATCTGTGGGTGGAGCTTCAGGAGATGGTGTTGGCTCTCATCTCTTGAGTTCAGTCTGATCTTCAGCAGTGCAGAAATGAGATCGCTGGTTTACCTACTTATACTGTTAGCCAAACAGGGTGAGTAGGACTCAGTAACTCTTCCCTTAATATTATATATTTGAATTCTGGTATATTCACAAAAACATTACTATTTATTTATGTAAATATGTGATCAAAAATGCAATGATTCGTAACTGTTCAGATTGTAGATAATGTCTGAACACTGTGTTCATGTTATTCCTGATGAGTGTTTTCTTGCTCTTGTACAGGTCAGTCTGGTGGCCAGTCAATAACACCACTGAACAGCACAGGACATGCCACTGAGAGAGAGACAGTCACTCTCTCATGCAAATATGACAGCCAAGCACGCAGTTTACATTGGTATCGACAATATCCTGGATCCAGGCCTCAGTTTCTGCTTATTGTCTATGAATCAGGCAGTGTAACACACGCAGAACCCCGTGTCCCGAGGCTGGATGGCAGTGTGAATAAGGGGGAGAAGCAGGTGTATCTGAAGATCTCCTCTGCTGCAGTCACAGACTCAGCTCTGTATTACTGCGCCCTGGAGCCCACAGTGACAGGAAACACACACAGACTGTACAAAAACCTGTGAGGAATTGTGTTAAAGAAGTCAGCATACTTTCTTCCCAATCAAGATGCATATCCAAGTGATATGGCTACTTAAACAAGATTTGGGATTTGATTTTGTCCTTTGGGAATTGATTGGCTCTTTGTGGTTGGCTACTATTGCTGTGATCTCATGTGATTGACAGGTTAATCCCGCCCTCACGCCGGGAAACATCATCAGAGAAAGCCAGATCTATAGCCAGAAATAAGTGAATTCTGATGAAAGATTACGAGGACACACGAAATTGAATTAAAATGATAAATCATTTATAATAAAACACTGCAATGTTCCATAAAAAACTGAATTGTTTATTTTGATTTCATGGAGACTTGAAATGTTCTGTAAGACTATAATATAATTAAAATAAATTTTAGCTAGTAGTTAGCTACTGATTCTGGTGATGGTGTCATTCTTGTGCTTCTTGATTTAACTGCTGCGTTTGACACAGTGGACCATGAAATCTTGATCTCTCGTTTGGAACGGTGGGTGGGCATCAAGGGAATAGCGCTCAAATGGTTCAGGTCCTACTTGGAAGGTCGGACCTTCTGTGTCAGCTGTGGTGACTCTGAGTCCTCCTCTGCTCCTCTCTCTTGTGGGGTCCCACAGGGTTCAGTTTTAGGCCCTCTTCTCTCTTTATCTGCTCCCGCTTGGCTCTATAACCAGGAAGCATGGCATATCATCCCACTGTTACGCGGATGATACCCAGATATATGTCCCTCTTAAAAAGAATGACACTGTCAGAACGCTACTCGAGTGTCTTGATGACATAAAGACCTGGATGTCTTCTAATTTTTTAAGTTTTAATGCAAATAAGACAGAGGTGATGGTTTTCGGTGGTACCACTGGGACCCCTACTGTTGAATTGGGTGCACTGGCCAAACACATCAAGCCAACCATCACAAACCTAGGGGTTAAAATTGATTCTGACCTTAAGCTCGACAGTCAGATCAGGGCAGTCGTTAAATCAAGCTTTTTTTCAATTGAGGCAGCTGCCCAAAATAAAGCCTTTTCTTCCGAGGCAACACTTTGAGACCGTAATCCACGCCTTTGTTACCGCTCGGCTAGATTACTGCAATGCACTGTATGTGGGGGTTAGTGGGTCTTCTGTCGCCCGTCTCCAGTTGGTACAAAACGCTGCAGCGAGTCTTTTAACTGGAACATGTAAACACGAGCACATTTCACCCATTTTAGCCTCACTCCACTGGCTGCCCGTACATTTTAGGATCCATTTCAAAATTATTTTAGTTGTTTTTAAATCCCTGAATGGTCTTGCCCCACCATAAATCTCTGAGCTGCTACACCCTTATACACCCACCCGTCCTCTCAGGTCAGCCAATCAACTGCTCCTGAATGTGCCCAAAACAAAGTGTAAGCTCAGAGGAGACCGTGCCTTTGCTGTGGCAGCTCCTAAACTCTGGAAGGATCTGCCACTGCCCATTAGACAGTCTATTTTTAAACTGCGTCTAAAAACCCACTTTTACTCCTTGGCCTTTGACACCTGACATTGACATTTTGTTTTATTTTTTTTTGTTTCTATGGTATTGCGGTTTGTTTTAAATCTGTTTTATTTGTATTTTATGTATTGTGAGTTATGTATTTTTGTAGTTGTTGCTGTATACAGCACTTTGTTCCACTTCGGTTGTTTAAAGTGCTTTATAAACAAAGTTTGATTGATTGATTGATTGATAAAAAAAGACAATTACATGTGTTCTTAACTTTCCATTATAGCATTGATTTAATGACACTGTTGCGAAACCTTAAAAAAAGATTTTGGATGTTTGATTTAAACTTTATAATATTTTTTATATTTTATCTTTCTCTTTCTTAAAAGTTTGAAAGAAAGGTAAAACAAATACTTTTTTGCTTTCAAATAAACTGTTTTGCAACATTTGAATTCATTTATTATAGAATTCTATCCTCATTTTTAATATCATTCTTCTTTAATGAAATCATATTTGTGTCTGATGATAGTGAGATATCTCTGAAGGCTTTCACTGATTGTTCTGGGTGGAGCTTTGAAGGATCTCACATAAATCTCTCAGTTCTGTCTGCAGTTCTCTTGTGTGGTTCAAGATGACGCTCCTGTGCGTTCTGCTCGTGCTTTCAGGAACACAATGTAAGTCATTTACAGTACTAAGTAATGGAGCTCTGTTTAAAGCTGGAATAGTAATACATTGAATTTTAGTTGTAAGTACATAGTATTTTTTTTTCAACCTTTGCTATTTGATTGACATTTTCTGAATGTCTTCATCTTGTTACTCTTGCTAACTGAATGTTTTGTATGCAGATGCTTTAGCGCAGTCAATCAGACCATTGGAGAACCCTGGGCCGGTCACTGAGGGAGAGCCGGTCACGCTCTCATGCACATATAATGGCAGTGCTGACAGTCTGCATTGGTATAGACAGTATCCTGGATCCAGACCTGAATTTGTGCTCCTCGTCCTGGAGTCAGCCACGAAACATGTAACATATGCAGATCCCCGTATCCCCGGAATGGATGGAAAAATGAGTATGAAAGATAAGCGTGTGGATCTGATGATCTCCTCTGCATCAGTGTCAGACTCTGCTGTGTATTACTGCGCCCTGGAGCCCACAGTGACAGGAAACACACACACACTGTACAAAAACCTCCAGAAAGAGAAAGAACATAATATCTGTCTTTTGTCTTAGCCTTGTGTCTGTTTGCAGATTGAGCAGTGGGTACTTTGAGTACTTTCCATTAATACAAAATTATTAAATATAGCTTTATAAATGTACAAAATAATGGATATTTTAACATAAATATCACATTCGTGCCATTATACGCTCTCAATGCCAAATGCTGAACAGTGAGTTGATGCGTTCATGAGCTGTAGATTATTGTAATGCTCTACTGGGTGGTTGCCCTGCTCGCTTAATAAATAAACTCCAGCTGGTCCAAAACGCAGCAGCTCCAGTTCTTACTAGTACCAGGAAGTGTGACCATATTAGCCCAGTTCTGTCAACACTGCACTGGCTGCCTATTAAACATTGCATACATTTTAAAATCTTGCTTATTACTTACAAAGCACTAAATGGTTTATCTCCAGTACTTGAGCGAGTTCTTAACACATTATCCTCCATCACGTCTACTGCGCTCTCTAAACTCTGGCCAGTTGATCATAGCGAGAATATCCAAATCAACTGCAGGTGCTCGATCCTTTTCCTATTTAGCTCCTAAACTCTGGAACAGTCTTCCTAGCATTGTTGGGGAAGCAGACACACTCTGTCAGTTTAAATCTAGACTAAAAACACATCTCTTTACTGTGGCATACACATAAAACACTTTCTCAATGAAATGATTGTTAGGCTGCATTAACTAGGTCAGCCGGAACCGGGAACACTTCCCATAACACCTGATGTACTCGTGACATCATCAGAAGAATGGCAACTACGCTAATGATAGTCTCTCTGTTTATCCCGAGGTTTACTGCAGTCAGCCGGATCCGGATCAGATGCTGGACCTGAGCTAGACACGACCAACTCATCCCTGAAGTGTCAGAGAGACCGTGTCAATTAGACTCCCCCTTTGACGCCTCCTTCTCTTCTGTACAGATAAATTAATAATTTTAATTGAGGATAGTGTTGTTTAAATGGCACCAAATTAAATAACTAATCAGCTTTTACAACAGAAATTAATCAAAACTTCTCTTCAAAAATTAAATTAATTTCCTATCATCACTGTAAAGCTGCTTTGAGTCTGTGTCGTGAAAGAGCTCTATAAATGAGGGGGACTTGACTACTGTACACGGTCAAATGACTTTGTGGGCAAGATTTTAGGTTTAAATTGGTATGAATGCATAAAGGGAAGGAGAATATATTTTGTCCTGTAACTGGTCACCCTTTTATTTAGTCTCTCCTCATTTTAAATCTCTTTCACTATAAAAAGATGGCTAAACTTTCTGTTACAATACAAGAGGACAAAACTGTGGATTTGGTGATCCTGTAAGTACTGTAACTCTGTTCCCAACTACTTTATTTTATATACAGTAAATTGCTTGCCTACTGTAAACCGTCTCAGGTTACGAATGTAACCATTGTTCCCTGAGAACAGGGAACGAGACGCTGCGTCAGCTTCGACGCTACGGGGAACACCTCCAGCGTGACTGGTGCCTGAAATCACATTGAATCACGTCAATCCTATTGACCGGCGACAGACTATGATGTCATCAAGGTGCGACCAGGAAGTATATAAGGGAGCCTTGCCAACATGACAGTATCTACTCGTCTGAAGGGAGGTTTTTCGGCAGGCAGGCCCTGAGGCATGGCAAAGGGACGCAGCGTCTCGTTCCCTGTTCTCAGGGAACAATGGTTACATTCGTAACCTGAGACGTTCCATTTCGAAAGGGAACTCGCGCTGCGTCAGCTTCGACGCTACGGGGAACGATATACCCACGCCGCCATGCCGACGGGAGTGCATGCCCACTGGCAGTGACAACTGTCAAGACAAGCAAATTCTGCTGAAATGCCTGAACCACTCCCCTTCTGGTCACTTTAGGCTGTCAGTGACAGCGCTCCCTACGGTCATAGCCCAAGCTTATCACCTGAGAAGGAAACCTTCACACACATGAGTTCCTCCCCAGGTCTTGCTCAAAGGCCTGGAACCAACCCATTTGATTTAGAAGGGGTTCCTTTAAGGGAGCGTGGCAAGGGAACTACGAGGGAACCCTATGCCAGCCACTATTCGAGAGGTTTTCACCGAATGCCACCAGGGAGACCTGACCTGGTGACCCAGTCTGCTATGGGACACGTAATACTGTCAACCCTGTCTGTACAGTACAGAGCCTCTGGTACTCGCCTCCGAAGAGACATCCCGCTAGGGTGCTGCAAGAAAGGCAGTCCACCGACTAGCCAGACCTCAGAGACGGGTTATCCCGGAGAGCAGCGCTCAGCGAAGTGCTTTCAAACCCTTACTAGCGAGGGGAGTCAAGCCGCTCGATCCTCGGATCTACCAAGCACTTATTTTAAAACGTGCTTAGGAGGCCAAAAGGCCTTATAGGCTGAATATATCGGGAGGGGCCCCTCGGGACCTACCACCAATAGATCAGCGCCAGGAGGCCGTAAGCTCACAGCAGACCCTCACTTGAGAGGAGCTCATAAGCCTGCCTGGTAGGCAACCATGCCGTAGGCATACTATGAAGGTCCCGTCCTGTCGGGACCGCATAGCCGCAGTGACACCTCGTCGTGCTAGGGTAAGAACACCGCCTTCAGGTCTCGCAAACGGCCAGAGACCGGCGCCTGATAGCGGGTGGCCACTAGCTGTCAGCATAAAGCCAGTTGTGTGTTCCCGCCTGGGGAACTCGTCCCCCAGGGAGGCCGAGAGAGGCCTCCACCTGGTAACCTGTACAGACCGCTTGCGCATCCAACAGCAGCGCTCGTCCTCAGGAAGGCCAAACGGGCCTGATACCTGATCGCAGTCATGCTAGCCCTCGAGGTAGCTGGGAAGACCAGGGACTCCCTTCATCAGGGAGGCCAAGCAGGCCTACCAACTGCAAAAATATCGGGCACTCACAGCCTAGCTGAACGTGCTACTCATAGCACTTCATGCTCACCACAGCGACTGGGGACCGGGAGCTCGCTCTCAGGGAGGTACCATGCCTACCGTCTGACAGCAGAACGTGCCGCTCATGGCACTTTACGCTCACCACAGCGGCCGGGGAGCCGGCCTCTGCTCAGTGACTGGACCCCTCCAGAAAATCACGAGACCAGAGCGTGCCCTCAGAGGAGGCCACGTGGGCCTACTACTCCAAGCGAATCCCCTCAGGGAAGCCCGTGCAGCTTTTCCTGATAGCAGCCCATGCTACGCTCCGTTACCGAACCTGGGGACCAGGGAACGATTCCAGGGAGGCGCAATGCCTCCACCTAGTAGCAGAACATGCCGTCCGTAGCGCTTCTCTACGCTTTCTCCCTCCAAGGGGGTCACTCAGGGAGGCCGGATGAGGCCTACTACCTACTAGCACTCGTGCTAGTTAAACAGTGACTGGGGCCCAGGAATGCCCTCCGCAGAGGAGGTCGAGTGAGCCTGCTTCCCCACAGCAGGCCCATAGGGAGGCCCGGTAGGGCCTACCACCTATTTAGCAGCTTGTGCCAACCGTCGAGGGACTTGATGCCTATGGTGCCCCCTCGGGGGAGACCAGGCAGTGCGTGCTGACCACAGCAGGCTCTCAGGGAGGCCAAACAGGGCCTAGCTCCTGAGCGAAGGTAACCCAGACCGGGAGCCTACCCCTCAGGGAGGCCTGGCAGGACCTACCCCCCCCCGAATAGGGGGTCTGCAGATTCCAAGGATCCTGCCGAGATTTTAAGAAGGCTGGCTGCTGCTACCTGGGCTGACGGCAGCTGTCTGCTGCTGACGAAGGCCTGGAAATCCAGTTAACACCTGGGGACTCATCCCCAGGGCCAAATGATGGGTCACTGCTGACGTCGACACCGGTGGAGAAGAGCCTCCGAGGCCCACTCGTGGGCCATGGTGTCGGGACTTTCCTGCAAGGAGGCCGGTTAACGCCTACTACCTGTCTTGAAGTCCAACTGCCCAGACCGCCCAAGCTGGCCACTCACGGCCAGCTGGCTCCTATGCCCACACCTGGGGCTGGCTCCATCCCAGAGGCAGCTAGATACAACTGCTTCGCCGTGTCCTAGGGCCCCCAGGACGGCGCAGTCTCTCGGGCAGTGCCTACAAACATGGACCTAATCACATTGCCAACAGCAGTGTACTCAGCGGAAGTGCTTAAACAAAGACCCTCTAAAGCGAGGGGAGTACAACTTACGTCACCTGCATAGGGGCGGCTGCCTACTTTCCATGCAGTGGCCACATAAGTGCGAGGGCGTCAGCCATTGGCAGTGCTCGGACCTCAGGGGAGCATCCGACCAGAACCGTACAGACAGAAGGATTATCCGATGTTCAGCTCTACCCGGGCCCTAAAGGAGGTGGAGCAGAGACATAAAGCAAGGGAAAATATCACAGAAATATAAAATCCGCCGGCCGAACCATCCTCCAGGAGGAGGCCGGGGGCCGCCAGCAGATGGCGGCCACCAAGCTCCGAAAGGCGGAAACAGCAGATAAAGTCTAGTCGCAAACCGGCGAAAGACGCTTAATTCCACCCCACGACCACTGGCAAAGTCGCTGTCTCCTGCAACACCTCGTCTGCATTACACGTGACCCCAGAACGCAGAGAAGGGGGCGGGCCTTGGCCGGACGACTCTGTAACAAGAGGAGGCTGAAACAAGGATGCATAAACAACGCCATGTTCTCAATAAAGGACAGGCTAGAGGCGACCAACTTCATTAGAAGGGAACGCCCCCATCCTTGACAAAGCCTAGGCCAAGTGGTGCGACATTAGTCCGCACTAGATCTACTCAGGGCCCGGGAGAGAAATATTATCACCTCTAACAATATACAATGAGGCCCCAAAAACCCTTTTCCCAAAGCCCCGCAGAGCTGGGCGCAGATCTCACTACAGCTCGTGCGTTAGCGCGTACCCGGTCTTCAGCTACTTTTCACTTTACGCTAGGAAAAACACAGCTCGCCCCCTACGCTACATGCCCTCAGGCGAGAGCGCAATACAGTTACCACATAATGGGGAAACATAGCACGGAGAGGCAGCAAACTCTCTAGCAGAAAGTTAAGTATTCACACACAACCATCATAATGTTGCAAAGAAGATCGTTCTTAGCTTACTCACGGGGAGCTGCAGGCCCTGCGAAGATCCAGCGGCGATCCAAATTTCCCAGAAAACCTCTCAGGCGAGCGAAGGTATAGGAGTTCTGAAAAACATAGTTTTGAAAATGTTTCACCCTCAGAGAGGGGGACTCACCAATCGCTCCCAGCGGTGCTTCCAGCCAGCCATAAGGCTAGTATCCGCCCGCCATCCTGAGGGGGGCGCTTTCACCAAACAAACCAGGCGAGCCGGCAGAATCTTACATTTTCTGCTCATCATAGGCCACCGGCCTGATGTAAAAGCGCCCGGGGGAAAAACCAGAGGAAGGGAAAAAAGGCAGCGTTCATCTCCGCGCTCCTCGGGGGGTGGAGTCTGCTGCCTGAGCTGGTTCCGGTTACCAGCCCCGGCTTCCTTCCTCTTCCTGTCGCGGGTGTCCCGCCTCCCCTGCGCCCCAGTCCTCCGCGGCGGGGCGCTCGAGAGGCGACGCTGGCTCACTATTCCCGTCTCCAGCCCTCAAACTGGGAAGGGCCGGGGACACCCGACTGCCTGGGCCCGGTCCCGGACCTCAGCGGAATGCATGTCCTGAGTGCCGCCGAGCGCGCCTTCGCCTCTCCGAACTTTCCCACCACCGCCTCTACGGAGGTGCCGAAAAGTTCAGATGGCGAAACTGGGGCATCAGGGAGAAAGGATTTTTTCTTTCTCCCCGATATCCAAACGGTTTAACCACATATGTCTCTCCGTGGCCACCCTCGCCGCCATCGGCGCTATCTGAACGGTGGCCCGGAGAGCGAAAACCGCGGAGCGAAAACCGCGAAAACCCCCCCCCTGATCGAGGTCCCTCAGCAGGTCTGCCTGATAAGCCTGCAACACAGCTGTGGTGTGCAAAGCCGCTGCAGCGCGACCCACTGACATGTACGCCCTGCCATTCAGGCGTTTAGACCGGCAGGGTGGGAGCCACAGTGTCGCCGGCCGCCCAGAGGCGAGATAAACATAACATCTCGTCCACGGGCGGCATCGACACATACCCAGCCAGGCAGTCCCTCGACATCAGCGACATTTAGCTCGCCGATGTCGACAGATGCGGGGCTGAGTATGGTTTCTTCCATCCCCTCGAGATCTGCTGATGGAGATCTGGAAGGAATGGAAGACTCCCAGGAGTTGGGAGGTCATGGGCGGAGAGAAACCGATCGTCCGAACTGTTTGGACGCTCAGCTTTTCTCCTCACGCGCCGCAAAGGCAGCTGCAGTCTACCCGCAGCGCGTTCCATGACTTCCAGCAACTCCCGTACATGGGACAGGATGGTAAGAAAAGCTTCAGCAATTTTTAACTGACTCACCCATCCTCTGCTCGAGTGGAAGAGCAGCAGACGAGGAGGAGGAACATAAATCCAGCTCCTTCCTCCGAGGTCCGCCTCTCGCGATCTGGATCGTCCTCAAGAACCATAACTATCTCCAAGCGACGAGCCAGATCCATCTGGGAAGCGCTTTTGGTATTTAGACGCCGCTCAGCCTCAGCTCGAGCGTGGCCGTTCCCAGATGCTGAAACCTCACCCCTCAAGAAGAGGTCCCACCGAGAGCGGAGCGTTTCCAGAGGACAACGCTCACAAATACTTTCACAAGAGGTTCGCAAACCTCTCATGCATGCTCTTCTCCCAGACAGTAAACGCAAAGTGTGTGTGTATCCAAAGCGCAAGATACACATTCAAAACACACCTGCAGAAGTGGCGTTCTCAGCACACTTCATTGTTATCCTTCTTGTAGACGTTTCACGTGAAGACAGGCAAAACAGTCCCTGAAGACGAAAAGATACTGTCATGTTGGCAAGGCTCCCTTATATACTTCCTGGTCGCACCTTGATGACATCATAGGCTGTCGCCGGTCAATAGGATTGACGTGATTCAATGTGATTTCAGGCACCAGTCACGCTGGAGGCGTTCCCCGTAGCGTCGAAGCTGACGCAGCGCGAGTTCCCTTTCGAAAGGGAACCTCAAACAACATCCTTACACTCTTAAAAATAAATTGCAGCAATGTCATGGAAGAACCATTTTTCTGTGTCCCAAAAACCTTTCAGTGACCAATTCTTAAAAGAACCATTTTGTGTCATGAATATGAAAAGTAGAAATAATATATATTTCAATGCTTTTGCATTCCCCAGAGAAACTGAGTGAGCTCACAACGAAATAAAATGTTTTGCGAAACACAAAGAACACAACATTTCTCAGGGGAACACAAACATTTTGCGCATGAATGCAACATTTCTTTGAGAAAGCAAAACATTCAAGATGTCCACCTAAATATGATTGATTTAACTTCATTATTGCAGCCACAGGGTGACATTATTTTCAGTTTTACACCTCATTACACACTGCAGCTTTGCCAGTAGGGTTAGGGTTAGGGTAGTGCTTAGGTTTCATCTGATATAAACTGCTATAAAATCAACAGTATCTCAAATCCAATATACCTTCTACATTAGGCAAACTACTTGTCCAGGATGAGTTCACTTCAAAATGAACTTTTCCTGATATTTCCTCACTCCCATCTCATACAAGATGTTCTTTCTTCAATGGGAACCAACGGCTGAAGGTCCAGATCACTGCAGTTTCAGAGGAAGGGCTTCAGAGGCTCTGACCGATCCCAGACGAGGAATAGAGTCTGATCTAGACAAACCATTGTTTTTAATGGTAAAGGGCATTTAATTTAGTCTTCACACGTTCGCTTGGGGTGGTACTTCCGCCTACATCTAGCGTGACCGTTCTGTCCGTCGCAGAGCAGCGCAAGATGAGCAGTTTAGGTTAAAGTATATAAATGTGTGTTTGTGTTGTAAATGTGGCGATGGTTTGTCTAGATCAGACTCTATTCCTCGTCTGGGATCGGTCAGAGCCTCTGAAGCCCTTCCTCTGAAACTGCAGTGATTTGGACCTTCAGCCGTTATTTCCCATTGAAGTCCATTATGTGCAGAAAAATCCTGGAATGTGCTCCTCAAAAAACTGAAGAAAGAAAGACATGAACATCTGGGATGAGGAAATCATCAGGAGATGTTCATTTTGAAGTGACCAATCCTTTAAATATCTACTGTAATTAGTTATGCAAACTAGTTAGTACTCAGTGAAGTAACAGCATAAAAGTGCAGCAGATGGCAGTGTTCACTCACATTACAGAAGATCTGAACTTTCAATCGGTGTGAGAGTTCAAAAAGGAAACCGTGGCCAGAATCATTCACAATCTGACAGATATAAGGTTCTGGCGGATCCATGATGTTTCTGTGTCTGGGTCATTCTTCTCTTTTCAGGCGAGATATGGGACATTTCTAAGTAAACATTCCAAATATAATTCATTAGACATTAATAACTTGTGTTGGATGTGTAATAAACTGCAATGCTCAGCGTTTAATTGAATTATCTTCTCTTTTGGAGATTTCAAAATCATACATGACATGATCAATCCTAATACCATAACGATTCAAACTATAAAAAAGGGGAAAAAGGGAGAGTTCACTTCAAACTGAACATGTCCTGATGATTTCCTCACCCTCATCTCATCCAAGATGTTCATGTCTTTCTCTCTTCAGTTGAAATGAAGTTTTTTGAGGAACACATTCCAGGATTTTTCTGCACATAATGGACTTCAATGGGAACCAACGGCTGAAGGTCCAGATCACTGCAGTTTCAGAGGAAGGGCTTCAGAAATGGCTACAAAATTGCCTAAATAATATATTGCTCAAAACATTGCTCCTGTAATATAGGCTACTCTCCCTTGTTTCTCCAAAGCCATGAGTTTGAGGTGAGAGAGGACGGTCATCGCAATCGTCAAGATCCAAAGACCTCATAAATGTAGTCCATATGATTGGTGTGTGATATTCCGAATCAGTTCTGTTTGGGAAAATCCCCAAAACGTTCATCACTGAAAATCTGTCCTCCATTAAACTGTGTTCAGTTGTTTACATCCGACACTTGACGCCATATGAAGAGAAGAAGGCGGAGGAGAAGAAGAAACAGCTCAAAGTGAAGATTTGATGTCTCACAGGTCTCAGGTGTGTGTGTGTGTGTGTGTGTGGCTGCTAGAGAAACACACAGGGCTCTTTCTGTCTCCCAGGATTAAGATGCTGCTTCTTTACTTTACAGTCGTGGCTCTTCTGTCAGGTGATTGATTTATAGTTAAAGCTATACATGTTGTTTTTGAGCATGTACATTATTACTGATGCTGAATTAATGTTATTTCCTTCTGTTGTCTTCTTTCCAGACACTGTTCTTGCGAATGCCATCACACCCGTGTCTCCTGAAACGCATGCTTTAGAAGGAGGGAAGACGACTCTCTCCTGCAACTACACTGGGAGTAATATACAGGGATTTCAGTGGTACAGACAGTTTCCCAACACTGCCCCTGAGTTTCTCCTGTCAGCTTTTGAAAATATGGGTCCAAATCAGAATGGCCGTCATGTCGCTGAAGCACATAAGGAAAGAAAACAACTGAACCTGGAGATCTCCAGAACTGAAGTATCAGACTCTGCTGTGTATTACTGTGCCCTGGTGCCCACAGTGACAGGAAACACACACACACCGTACACAAACCTGAGGAAACACACAAACCTGACACATCTGTTTCTGATCCTGTGCAACAGTAAGATTAGCAAAACGTATGGTCCCACTTTATATTAAGTGGCCCTAATACCTGTGAACTTACATGGTAACTACATGTGTACATAGTATGTAACTACAGCGTAAGTACACACTGGTACATAGTATCTATGGCTGTAATATTTGTGTACCTACACATATGTAACAACTAACGGAATGGTATGAGTAAGTACAAATGTGTAACAGCACATTGGTAATAACACTTTTTTCACTTCAGTAAGTACACGTGTAGCAGGAATTATGTAACTACATTTTGTAACAACAATATGTATTTAATCAAGTGATCCCTATGGTCATACCCATGTATTTATGACTAGCAGGACTCATGTTGAATTACAGTGTACTTACATGGTAACACCTAAGAAAAGGTAAACAATATAAAGTCTAAAAAGGTCATCCTTACTGTATTATTTAAAACACTGTATTTACAGTGTACTTACATGTTAACACCTCAGGAACTGTCCACTTAATATAAAGTGTTAAACGTTCGTCATTACTGTGTAATATGCAAAACCCAAACTTCTGTGCAACACTGTATTAACAGTGTACTTACATGGTAACACCTCAGTAACTGTCCACTTAATATAAAGTGTAAAATGTTCATAATTACTGTGTATTATGCAAAACCCAAACTTCTGTGCAACACTGTATTTACAGTGTACTTACATGGTAACTCCTCAGGAACTGTCCACTTAATATAAAGTGTAAAATGTTCATAATTACTGTGTATTATGCAAAACCCAAACTTCTGTGAAACACTGTATTTACAGTGTACTTACATGGTAACTCCTCAGTAACTGTCCACTTAATATAAAGTGTAAAATGTTCGGAATTACTGTGAAATATGCAAAACCCAAACTTCTGTGCAACACTGTATTTACAGTGTACTTACATGGTAAATCCTCAGTAACTGTCCACTTAATATAAAGTGTAAAATGTTCGGAATTACTGTGTATTATGCAAAACCCAAACTTCTGTGAAACACTGTATTTACAGTGTACTTACATGGTAAATCCTCAGGAACGGTCCACTTAATATAAAGTGTAAAATGTTCATAATTACTGTGTATTATGCAAAACCCAAACTTCTGTGAAACACTGTATTTACAGTGTACTTACATGGTAAATCCTCAGGAACGGTCCACTTAATATAAAGTGTAAAACGTTCATCATTATTACTGTGTATTATGCAAAACCCAAACATCTGTGCAACACTGTATTTACAGTGTACTTACATGGTAACTCCTCAGTAACTGTCCACTTAATATAAAGTGTAAAATGTTCATAATTACTGTGTATTATGCAAAACCCAAACATCTGTGCAACACTGTATTTACAGTGTACTTACATGGTAACTCCTCAGTAACTGTCCACTTAATATAAAGTGTAAAATGTTCATAATTACTGTGTATTATGCAAAACCCAAACTTCTGTGAAACACTGTATTTACAGTGTACTTACATGGTAACTCCTCAGTAACTGTCCACTTAATATAAAGTGTAAAATGTTCGGAATTACTGTGAAATATGCAAAACCCAAACTTCTGTGCAACACTGTATTTACAGTGTACTTACATGGTAACTCCTCAGTAACTGTCCACTTAATATAAAGTGTAAAATGTTCATAATTACTGTGTATTATGCAAAACCCAAACTTCTGTGAAACACTGTATTTACAGTGTACTTACATGGTAAATCCTCAGGAACGGTCCACTTAATATAAAGTGTAAAACGTTCATCATTATTACTGTGTATTATGCAAAACCCAAACATCTGTAAAACACTGTATTTACAGTGTACTTACATGGTAACTCCTCAGTAACTGTCCACTTAATATAAAGTGTAAAATGTTCATAATTATTGTGTATTATGCAAAACCCAAACTTCTGTGAAACACTGTATTTACAGTGTACTTACATGGTAAATCCTCAGGAACGGTCCACTTAATATAAAGTGTAAAATGTTCATCATTATTACTGTGTATTATGAAAAACCCAAACATCTGTGCAACACTGTATTTACAGTGTACTTACATGGTAACACCTCAGGAACTGTCCACTTAATATAAAGTGTAAAATGTTCGGAATTACTGTGTAATATGCAAAACCCAAACCTCTGTGAAACACTGTATTTACAGTGTACTTACAAGGTAACTTCTCAGGAACTGTCCACTTAATATAAAGTGTAATCGTTAGGGTAAATGTTGTGTACCATCAGTGTTGTTACATGATAATTTCATAGGAACTTCCCACTTACTTGAAAGTAATTTAACAATTGCATTAGTAAAATCTCAAAGTATTAAACCTTGATTACCTCTCGGTAAATCAAGTATAGAGGACTGCAAAAAAGAGGGGGGGGGGATTTAGTAAAGCTAAACAATGTTTATTAACACACATTAAACTCAAAAGTTTAAATGATTCTGAAGCAAAACTTCAGTGTACTTGCAGCTGGGTTAACACTAGAACAGCAGTGTATAATTCTTGATATTAATTATTGTTCTGAAATGGTAACTGAGTTTAATTTGACAATTTTGATCATGGTTTAAGGAACATCACAGTTTAGCACAGTGAACTGGAGTGAATTACAAAATGTACCTTAAAGGGTTAGTTCACCCAAAAATGAAAATTATGTCATTAATTACTCACCCTCATGTCGTTCGACACCCGTAAGACATTCGTTCATCTTCGGAACACAAATGAAGATATTTTTGTTGAAAGCTGATGGCTGAGAAAGGCCTCCATTGACATTCAGTACATTTACACTCACAAGACCCATAAAAGGCACTAAAAACGTCGTTACAAAGTCCATCTCACTACAGTGTCTCTACAATAATTTTACAAAGCGACGACAATAGTTTTTGTGCCAAAAACAAAAACAAAATAACGACTTTATTCTACAAGTTCTTGTCTTCCTTTTTGTTCTCGGCCGTGAACTCACGAAGCACCACGACGCATGCGCGAGAATATGACGTAGAGCCGGCATTCGGGAATCCATGAAATGCACACTTTAGTCACATTTTGAGCACTACGCACTAAGACCTAAAGCACGATCAATGTAGAATTCAACAGCTTTGATACGGCGCGTCTTCCTCTGCTCGTTGTAAACAAATCTCCACCTCGCTTCTGGGTCACGTGTCCGAACGCCGGTTCTACGTCATATTCTCGCGCATGCGTCGTGGGGCTTCGTGAGTTCACATCCGAGGCCTACACGGAAGACAAGGACGTGTTGAATAAAGTCGTTATTTTGTTTTTGGCACAAAAACTGTTGTCGTTGCTTCGTAAAATCATTGTAGAGCCACTGTAGTGAGTTGGACTTTGTAACGACGTTTTTAGTGCCTTTTATGGGTCTTGTGAGTGTAAATGTACTGAATGTCAATGGAGGCCTTTCTTAGCCATCAGCTTTCAACAAAAATATCTTCATTTGTGTTCCTAAGATGAACGAATGTCTTACGGGTGTCGGACGACATGAGGGTGAGTAATTAATGACATAATCTTCATTTTTGGGTGAACTAACCCTTTAACAATAACATCAAAACATAAGTACGTAGATTGGAGGTTTTGTCTTTCTATCTCACTTTATATTTTATTGGCAGCAGTTTACGCTCTTTTTTGGATTTTTCTATGTCAGACCTTAGTTCTGCTGTCAGTGACTGCAGGCACCTCTTTGCAAAGTCACAGAGTTTCTCCTCTTTGACTCTGAACTTTGAGATGCTTCTGTAAAACTCTGGATCAACAAGCTGTATTTCAGCCACAACAGCTGTTAATGCCAGTGTATTTCGGTCAACCCCGACTTTGGCGCATGCCTTACTGATACTCCCTTCTTTCTTGAAGGCGTGAAGAACTTTATTGTACCGCTTCAGTACATCTTCTGGGGTTGTTGCTGTAGAAAGAATAACAAAATTAAAACCAGAAAAAAACTAGACTTGCATCAAACTGATACATTTCCAGTTAAAACACACACCACACAAACATATAACAAATTCTTGGTGTTCTTGAACTGCTAGCATTTTTTTCAATTCCTATCATACAAATCATGTTTGCAATTCTCAGACATATTCTAAATATGTTAATGTTCTAACAATATTGGAAATAAATCCAAACTAGGGGTCAACTGATTTTTTCAGGGACGATATCAGTACCAATTGTAGTCAGGGAGACTGATAACCAATATGTGCAATGTGTTATATGGAGTAAATACATATCAACAGAAAGATGAGATTCGAAAACAGAACATGCGCTTACCACGTGAACTGTGCTTCGTATTTGACCTGGTAGCACCCTTGGTCTTCTTTTTATGACCTCTTTTCCTCTTCCGAGGAATGTTGCTATCAGATGACTCTGAAGAGGAGCAAGAACTCAGGGACTCCTCATCAGTGCCACTGGTGCTGCATTCAGTGCTTGAGTCCAAGATTTTCTTAACTTTCTTTTTTGCCCCTCTGTCTAAGAACACAATAACACATTTAGGTAGACAAAAAGTCAAACATGCTTAGAGAAGTAATCAGCATTTCATGATTGATGTGGAATCACTATCAGTAATTACTTTATTTTAAGGGTCCAGAATAATGCATTAGTTAAGCATTAATTAAGGATTAACTTGTTCACAACTAAGCATTAGTTAAGCACGAACACACTAGTAATTAATGATTAACTTTACATTTTAAGGGTCCGTAATTATGCATTAGTTAAACTAGTAATTAAGGATTTGCTTGTTCACAATTATGCATTAGTTAAGCATGGACACAATAGTAATTAATGATTAACTTAACATTACAGTAAGGGCATATTACACATTATTTACAACTTAATAAGCCATACATTATTTTTGTGTAGCGATGTAATTATATTTCTGTGTATTTTCTGTTAAGTTAACTGAACAATAAGCTAGTAATTATTTAATTACTGCTGATTTTGCCATTATAAATTGCTAAAATAGTGTAATAAAAACAATTTGACCTCCTATTCTGAAGTGAAAGTTTTATCCTCATTAATTATGGCACTTATTGAGTAATATTTAAGTTTATTACAACTTAACGGGATAGTTCACCCAAAAATGAAAATTAGCCCATGATTTACTCACCCCCAAGTCATCCTAGGTGTATATGACATTCTTTTTTAAGACGAATAAAACCGGAGTTATTTTACAAAAGTCCAGGCTAATCCAAGCGTTAGAATTGGATTTATAGTTGCTCTGTTTTTGAAATCCATAAAAAGTGCATCTGTCTGTCATATAACTGCTCCACGTGGCTCCTGGGTGTTAATAAAGGCCTTCTGAAGCGAATTGACGCGTTTGTGTAAAAAAATATTCATATTTATAACTTTATCAAGTAAACTTTCGACCGACCGCATTCCATGGAAAAGTGTTGAATGTTGAAAGTGAAACTCAAGATGCGTACGTGACGTCATGACGAGCACACCTGGTCGTGTTAGTCTTTCGATCAGCAGGGTAACTTTCAACAATTTTTCCATAAATTGAACAGGAAAGGCGGCCGGTCAAAAGTTTAGTTGATAAAGTTTTAAATATGGATATTTTTCTTACACAAACGCATCGATGCGCCTCAGAAGGCCTTTAGGCCTTTATTAACCCTCAGAGCCCGACGGCATCGCCCACGACGTCACACGGCACCTCCGATAAATATCTATATTATTTCATGAAACTTTTATCGATTTTCTTACCGTTTTTTCCAGCAGAAAGCTAACGAGCTAGCCATCACGGGGGTGTCTTTGGTGTTCCCGGGTTTTTCAGGGGTGGGTGCAGTCTGGTTTGGCCCGCCCCGACCTGTGACAGAAGTTCCTGATAGGAACTGTTTTGAGGCTTGGCACCAGTAAATATCCAAAATCCAAAGAGGCCAAAAACGCCTGGACTTTTTTTTGGAAAAATTTAAATAGTTTTGGTTCTGTATAAGTTATCATGTTTATTCCTGAGTTCCAGGACTCCAAAGACTTGAACAAACTGTTTTCCAGAGGAAATATGCTTAGCTTTTATTTATTTGTGTGTGTTTTCAATAAATATTTGAGTGATTCAATTTCCGTTTTATGTTTTCATTTGTCTTTATGGTCCCATAACTTAGTTTACATTCAGGTGACATCAATGCAACACAAATATACTGACAGTGCAACTTGTCTTGAAAAAAAAAGAGGTGTGTCAATTGTCTGTGCACAACAGGGTTGATGTTTTACAAGCTTTTTTAGTAAATAACACCTGGCGGAAAATTAATTGTAAAAATACCATTAGGTCTTAAAGGGTTAACACCCCAGAGCCGCTGGAGCAGTTATATGATGGGCAGATGCACTTTTTATGGACTTCAAAAACAGAGCAACTATGAATCCAATTCAAATGCTTGGATTAGCCTGGACTTTTGTAATATAACTCAGATTTTATTCGTCTGAAAGAAGAATGTCATATACACCTAGCAAAACAGATATATGTTTCTTACTTGAAAGTTTTAGGACAGTTTGACGGAGAAAATCTCGTTCCTCTTCAAGTGCCTTTATTGCCTGGGCCATGACCATCAGCTTGTCTTTGTCATCCAAGGAGGAAGACTCCTCCTGTCCTCCTTTATAAACAATGTAATATCAACAACATATTTTGTTTTATGAACAAGTAATAGAAAATCAGCGGTATCACAGTTTTCATATATGAAGGCCAGTATCACTGATATTAGTAATTTATACTAATGTTTTGATGAAAACTAAAAAGTCAAAATTAAAAAAAAATGTCAGGCTTCAAAAACTATCATTTTTAATTTAAGTGAACTTAAAATAATTCTTACACCCGTAAGATATTTTAGATTTAGTCCGAGAGCTTTCTGTCCCTCCATTAAAAATGTATGTACGGTATACTGTCCATGTCCAGAAAGGTAATAAAAACATCATCAAAGTAGTTCATGTGACATCAGTGGGTTAGTTAGAACTTTTTGAAGCATCGAAAATTCATTTTGGTCCAAAAATAACAAAAACTACGACTTTATTCAGCATTGTCTTCTCTTCCGGGTCTGTTGACAATCCGCGTTTACAACACTGCAGTGGCGCTGCTGACGTAAGACGTGTTATCTGGTGTGCCGTGTATTCGCATTCAAATAAATATGTCTGAGCAAAAAATGTCTTCCTCTGTGTCGAAATCCTTAGACATGTTTGCGAAGGTTGTTTTGTTTACAGTGTGTGTCTCCCTCAGACTGTAAACAAAGCTCGGGCGTACCAGATAACACGTCAGCAGCGCCACTGCAGTGTTGTAAACGCAGATTGTCAACAGACCCGGAAGAGAAGACAATGCTGAATAAAGTCGTAATTTTTGTTATTTTTGGACCAAAATGAATTTTCGATGCTTCAAAAAGTTCTAACTAACCGACTGATGTCACATGAACTACTTTGATGATGTTTTTATTACCTTTCTGGACATGGACAGTATACTGTACATACATTTTTAATGGAGGGACAGAAAGCTCTCGGACTAAATCTAAAATATCTTAACCTGTGTTCCGAAGATGAACGGAGATCTTACGGGTGTGGAACGACATGAGGGTGAGTCATTAATGACATAATTTTCATTTTTGGGTGAACTATCCCTTTAAGACTGTTCATCGACAAGACAAACATTTTGGCATAAATGTGTGTGTTATTGTTCGTTCAAGCGCGATACTGGCTTGCAAGTCTTTCTGAGTGTTGTGTGTGTGTCAGGATGTTCTTTTTTATCTTGTCATGCATGAATGGTTAAAACCATTTGCGTGAATAAGAGCGCAATCGTATAACTAAAGGATGACAGAAATAACAGATGCTGCGTTAATTGCGTTAAAGCTGGACAAAACTTAAATGGCATGCATTTGTGTTAACGTTGACAGAACTACTTGTCATACATTGTTGACAGAAAAAGTGGACAAGACCTCAGTTACAGCAGCTGATCTCAAATTCAAAATGCATACAACCTGGGCTGCGTTTCCCAAAAGCATTGTAAGCCTAAGTTGATCGTATAACAATTGCCACCAATGGTCTCTATGATCAACTTAGGCTTACAATGCTTTTGGGAAACACAACCCTGTTTAGTTCCCCATTAAAAGAGAACTCCGGTGAATTTTTAAGTTAATCTTGATCGTTATATCTTTGTGAGTACTGTCTATAGAAAAAAAAAAAAAAACGGATTGGTGCTTGCAACAAGGAGCTGTTTCAGTTAATGCCCAGAGCTCCCACTCAGCTAACACAGCAGCTATGGGGGCATATACATAAAGAGTGTCTTTGTGCCTCTTAACAGACACAAAATGCAATTAAAATGTCTGTCCAACATGAACAGGGCCCTTACATAACAACGAGATGCGTTTAGCAACTTAGCCATTGTTTAAACTCACCGAAATAGTGTTTTAGACGGCAAACTGTAGTCTCGCGCTGAAGTCCCGTGAGAACTCAATTGTAGCCGGTAAAATGTAAATAGTCCAGGGGGGAGGAGCGTTGTGTGTGTGAAGAGTGATGATCGTCTCACAAGTGAAGAAGAAGTGTTCGTAACGCTCCTCCCCCCTGCTATTTACATTTTTTCCGGCTACAACTGAATTCCCACGGGACTTCAGCGCGAGACTACAGCTTGCCGTCTAAAACACTATTTCGGTGAGTTTAAACAATGGCTAAGTTGCTAAACGCATCTCGTTGTCATGTAGGGGCCCTGTTCATGTTGGACAGACATTTTAATTGCATTTTGTGTCTGTTTAGAGGCACAAAGACACTCTTTATGTATATGCCCCCATAGCTGCTGTGTTACCTGAGTGGGAGCTCTGGGCATTAGTATAACGACCAAGATTAACTTAAAAATTCACCAGAGTTCTCCTTTAAGTAAATACAAACTCACCTGCTTCTGGAGATGCCACTTCAACAATAGAAAAGTCATTGTCACTGTCTTCTTTACCTTGGTATTCTTAATCTATTTGCTGGGCCGGATCACCTTGTAAAAACATAAAAGGATAATGTTATCGTCTGCAAATGTAGCCAAACTGATGCAAAGTTGCATTAGGGACATTCATCAACACTTAATGTGAAAAGGCTTAGCCTAAAATGGCTCAGTGTTCCAAAACTATAGTCAATGATAATCAAATTTTTATCTATCTATCTATCTATCTATCTATCTATCTATCTATCTATCTATATATATATATATATATATATATATATATATATATATATATATATATATATATATATATATATATATGTGTGTGTGTGTGTGTGTAATGTAAGGTTTGCACCATATCTGCCCTAAACTAACAGTGTTGGTGATTACGAAAATATATTTTTTAAGTTTCTGTAATAGTTAATCCACACCAGGACACAGTAGTGTTTCTAAAGCTTAAATATAATGAATTTACAAACAAATTTGGGATTTAGTGGATTCAAAGACCGCACAAAATGTTTTATGAAAAGCAAGTCTTTGGGAACAACTAGATACTATTTGGAAGTCAATAACAACAGAGGCTGTGGAAAAGTACATTACAATTCTAGGAAGAATGCAAACTGTTATCAAGACCAGAATAGGCCATACAAAACATTACGTTTTTTGGTTATTTTGTGTGATTAAAAAATATTTGTTTCACTTAGTTATTTGCATAATAAATTACAATAATAGTTTTAGTTTTAAACCATTTTTTGAGAGACTCCGAAAATACATTATCTTTATTTTGACAGGTGACGGAGGTGTAATAAATTTGACAAGCACTGTATAGAGGGCAGTTTTACCTTATTAAAACCTGAGTATCTGTGTTTTTCAAATACTTAAATTTAACCAATTACTTTATTCAATCAAAATTCTACAAACTGTTACTGCCACCATCAACTAAAACTTTTTTTACACTGCAAAGGTGGAACATAAGCTGCATCTGACATGGCATTTACTGTGCATTTACATTTCATAAGATAAATAGCCTGTAAAAAAAAATAATTCAGTCATTATATTATATATTATATATAGTCAATATAGAGGTAAAGCTGTAATATTAAGACAAAATCATTATGGTTGATTATTGCTCTTGAAATTTTAATGATGATTATTCATTTATTGGTGGAGGAAAAAGCATATCTGACTACAGAAAAAAAACAAAAACAAAGCTAAGAACCGTTAATGAAATTGTTTAGGCCTATTGCTTTTTTTGATTAGAAATAAAGACAACATTGAAATATAGTACTAGCAGTAGCACTAGCATGAAAAACAAAATGGTGATTGCAACTGGGAATATATTAGAAAGCAATCAAAAAATACTGAAGCAGTCCATGACTTCAGTCTAATGCGAGTTACACAAAATTAATCTCTTACTTGCATATTTTCTGTCTTTTTCTGTTGTTTATGATAGGCTAATAAGAGAGAATTCAGAATTTATTCAGTAAGCGCATGCAACCCTCATGACGCGATGACGAATTAAAATGTCTCTGATTGGACCAGAAACATGTTTGATTGGTTATAATGTTCAACACCGCAAACTAAGTGTAAAATAAATCATCATCATAGTGGTACTACTAGCTAACATTAGGTCATAAGAAGAGCTGACATGTTAAGTTAGCTAACTTACCTATTAGCGGCATCCAGTAGCCACATAGAGGTTAGGTAGCGGGCTCGTGACTCGTTCGCAATCGGTCCTCTTCATATTAAAGGAAGACGATTTAGTTTGCCTTTTGTAGTTTTAATTTTGACACATATAAACATGAGTAGACTAGTACAGGTACGGTCAACAGAAAGTTGGCCCCGCTACTCGCCCCTTCCAACCATAACAAACAATTCCAAAAAAGGAAATAATAAAGGAAAACGGAAGTGAACACCTGTGCCCACGTGACTGTGAATAACCAATCAGAAATAACAAAGAATCAACGCACTTACATTCCGGCCCCATGATTATTACAAAAAAAAAGATAATAATCATCAATTAACAACAACAACAATAAATACATACGAAAACTGTACAACATATAAATTATTTACAAATATACTTATATATGTGTGTGTATGCATTTGTCCATGTAAAAGGAATGTCCGCTTTTCTTCCACTGCATGAAAACACTGAAATCCGGCACTATCCGGGCATGGCATACTCCTGTGTAATTTGATGTTTACCGGATGTATGTGGGAAAAAGCGGATCAGAGTAACACGGAACAGTATATTTCCAGAAAAACCCGGAAACCTCACGTATGCGGACGTATACAGGAATCCGTGAAATTTCACGGACATATACAGCTGAAACACTGCTGGGTGTGCTAGGACTGAAGACTGTTAGGTGTGAAGAAGACCTTTCATATGTTAATGACTGACACTAGTGCTGGCTGTTCTCAGAGGGAGGGGGGCAGGGGAGGACCTCAGGATTGAGAATTATCTCTGGTCTACTGTAGGCTACAGCAAACAAGCTTTTTGTACAGAAAAATTAATTCTTAAGGCCCTGAAACACTAAACCGAACTAGCAATGACTAAAGCCGACTGTGGGGTTGGTTCACGTTGCCTGGGTCTGAGCCAAACCATCAGAATGGTGTGGCAGGGCCTTAAAACCACTGCATGAAAAGAGTCTCTTAATCAAATATTTTTTATAAAAACAGTACAAAATAAAAACCCTGTCTGAACATATACGTTCACAAAAAAATCTGAATATGTAATGAAATAAACAAAGAAATGTAATGGAATTAACAAAGGAAATTAACCAAACATTTTAGACTATCCCCAAACAATTTTTGCAAAGTTTTACAAATTGTAGGCAATAATAGAATTAAATAAAAAGGAGATGAAATGTGGAAAATGAAAAAGTTTGTTTTAAAAACACCAAAAACTGATATGCTCAAAATAAAAAAAGAGCAGGGATTCACTTGCTCAAGAAACACAGAAACACAAGCAGATCTTTCAGCTCTGCAACTGTTAACAAAAAGTGTCAATCCAAGATTCTTAACTTTAACACGCTGCAAAAGAGGGGCGTTTTGAGGTTTGAAATCCACCACTCACAATAAATGTAGGTGCAACCAATAAGGTAACCAATAAAAATAAGGTAACCAATAAAAATAAGGCAACCAATAAAAATAATCCTAATTTTACAGAAAAAAACTTCAGTTTTTTACAGTATTTTCTTGTAATTTTGAATTATGTTTAAAACGATGTAAAATTACAAACAATATCTAAATAAACAACTTGACTGTTATTTTAAGGATTATATCATTAATGACCAATTACAGTAATTCTCATTTTTTTATACAGGAACGAACATCACTGTATTATTTTTCTGTTTTCATAAATAACAAATTCATGCAAAATTACAAACAATATCTGTAAATTAACAACTGTAATACAATATTTAGCTCATTATATTAAAGGTTTATGTTTATGTCCATACGAACAATTTAACATTATTCTTTGTCATTTTAAAGTAAATCTTATTAGTTTTATATTTACACTGTAAAAATAAAAACCTAAAAAAACAGCAGCTACAGCTGCAAAACAAAAACCGTAAAATTAAAGTCAAATATCTTAAGTCAAATAAAGTTAAAAAACTTCACAGAAATTTACATTAAACGTTTTAGAGAAAACACAGATTTTTCCTTATTTAAATTAAGATATTTTACTTTAATTTTCTGTTTTACAGTGAAGGTGTATTTTTACATTCAAACTGGTTTTACATTCAATTCTGGATACAAATATAACAAAATATATAGCAAACTAAATATCAAACAATAATTGTTTTTAAAGAGTACAAATCTGCACTGCTCTCCAGGTTGAAACTTTCAAGCCTCTGCCCACACCACAAAACACCATTTGACCAATTAATTAAATATAACAGCAAATAAAAATAAATATACACATTTTCTAACTGTTGTTTAAAACAAGTTATTTCCTATATTTGCAAGGTTATTTGCTGTCTTTCCGTGTTCTTTTGAGCGTGATTGGTCAATCTGAACGTCATCCAGAAATCTGGCCAATGACAGTGCGCGCCTTCAGTTTGAATTATACCCGTTGTCGTTGGAGTTGCTCGTGGCTCGCGGGGACGCGACGCGATCGCTTCTTCTAATCTTCAACAGGACGGCTTCTTCTGTCCATTAATGGCATTGCATGGACCATTTAAACCTGTTAAAATCTTATTTTGGACGAATTTTGATTGTGGGATGTCGACTGAGAACGAAAAAACATGAATACGAACAGACTAAGTTTCCAATGGCGGACAGCAGACGGCAGAAGGTAACGTAAATCACTTTATATTTTTTCTACTGCTCATCAAGATATAACGTTAGTGCATTACAGTCATATGCCAATCGTGATTAACTTACATATTCTGTTTCTGTGTTTTGTTGTGTTGTAATATTGTTAAGGTAGGGCTGGGTGTTATGGCGATCTGAAGATACTGACTATTGTTAGCGATTTTGCTGTAAACGTTAACATTACCTTTTTATATTGCAGAATGTGAATATAGCGTATATAACGCAGCACTGACTGTACTAAAACTTTTTGACATTTTGACAAGGAAACATGAATGAATGTAGAATAATGAACGGGACATGCATGTGTTAAAATAAGCCTCTCTCAGACAGCAGGAGATCCCGAAATCAATTATCTTTCTGTAAAATGCACACAATTATCTCAGAAACCTTGTCATGTGAGGTATTCACTTGATTTAAACAGTCAGTTATGTCTAAAGTAAAGTCAAACAGTTAAAATTAACGTGGGGAAACCCAGATGCGTGTCATTCTGTGCATCCGTTCTTAAAGGGGCTGCAGCTTTGTCATCATTTTAATAAAACAAAAGAATAGAGAAGACCTTCCGCTTCTTTAAGAATCAAGTGATATTAATTAATTGAATATCATACAGTGAAGACTTTTAAAGCAGTATTATTCTGTAGCATTTTAATAAAATATCCATCAAAATAAATATATTGTGATATCGTTATTGTAAAATAAACTTTCTCATGTATGTATAATTATATGGTCATAATGCCCATCCCTACTGTCAGCTAGTTTTAAGATTAAGCTTGTCATAAAATGTAAAGGAGTTTTGGAATGAGTAATCTGAGATCATGTACACTCGTTCAGCAGAGAGGACAGGAAACCACCATCCTTGGACTCTGAAGAATTATAGGCAAACCAGGATTTTGGATCTACTGTGAAGTTTTTGTATGGGCCTGGTGAGTATGTTTTGCAAGTCCATGTCCGTAAGTTGATAATTAATATTAATGTTTTATCAAACAAATTAATATTTATTTGTGTGTGTGCATGTTTCTTCCCCCCTCATGATCCAGAAGTTTTGGATCCATGATCCTGAAGAACTTTTACAGATGTTGACCCTGAATGTGTAAAAGGTAATCTTAAAAATGTTGTCATTATTTTAATGTTCTCTGTTTTTTTCTGTAATGTAGACGCATGCATTTTCTGTGAAGTTGTTTTGAAACAATATCAGGGTTTTTCCTACATTGAAAATTTTTTGCCGGCCGCCAAAACAAATTTTTGTCCCGCCAAAGCCTTATTTGATGAGTTATTGTGATTTATGAGTGATGTAGAACAGATGACTGCTGCACTTGAGTTAACTGAGTGACAGAGAGAATGATCAGAGCTCCTCCCCCGCTCGCACTCTCTCTGTCTTCAAAATAAGCGTTCTTAGCTTTCTAATGTTTCACATTTTACGTTAATCAAAATCAAAAGGTCGGAAGACCGAATCCATGTTGCACGTGGCGCTATCAGACGTCTTCCTTTAATTACAGCTGGGTGTGAAATGCGCTCAAAAAACATTGACTGATTCTCTGACCAGCTGACATAAAGCATACTTTAAATAAACAGGAAACAAATCCTATCCGGTTATGAAGTGTTTTCTGTGTGTTGACAAATCTTTTGCGATGTTCTAAAGACGGGATTCACACACAACGCGTCTGCTAATGTCCGATTCGCCACCTAATGACTCCTTCGAATGAATCATTTTAACGACTGGTTAGAACTGATCTGTCCAACACTGAACTCACGAATTAGTTTAATCATTTACTCAGAACAACACCTGAAATGAGAACACAAGTGTGCTTACCCAATTTAGCAAGAGTGGATAGTAAGAATTATTTTTAATTATCAACAGTCTTTCAGCTTATTTATGTGGACAATGTGTAGTAAAATAAACAGCCTAAAATCATTTAGTTTAGACTGGAGTGAGGTGAACCCAGAACAAATGTGTTGTTAGCTAGCTGATTGTATATGGCAGAAAATTAGGCTATTTGTTCATTTTTTTAATACTATTTTTTAATATTGATATGATTATCAAAACAATTATCAGTAAATAGTGTAAAAATGAGGAACAAAAACAAACATCAAGGTATCAAAATAAGATAAGCAAAAGTTACAAACTTTCTTTGAATTTATTTCAAATTTATTGTCAGTATTGCGCTTGCAGATCAAGTGGGTAGGGTATTTTTTTTTACCGTGCGCGTGTGTGTGTGTGTGTGTGTGTATGGATGACCATGTCTGTCAGCCACCACCGAAGACCATTTTTGACCCAGGAAAAACCCTGAATATGTATTGTGAAAAGCGCTATACAAATACATTTTAATTGAATTGTTTTACTTACTTTTATTGGCATTAACTATATATTATTAATGTATTATTTGGCAGGTCGCAAGATGTATTTTATTTTGTGAGACTTTGCTGAGGAAGTATTCTTTGGCTCAGTCTGAAAAGGCCAAGAAAAGAAACACTATGAAGAACATCACACAGAACCGTCAGAGAAAGAGACGGGTAAGTTAAGAAACCGGTTAAGCTTTTTCCCTCCAGAATGTTACTATACTCCTCTCTGAGTTTTAGTGGTTAATTTACTGTCATGTTTTGCAGTTGCTGGAGACCAGGTCCAGGGTTGCACAAACCAACACAGAACCTGTGGAAGACCGCAACTATAGACCTGATGAAGATGATGCTGTTGTTGATGGAAGGCCAGTGTGGATGGTTAGGCTAGCTACTACAAACCAGACTAGACTGACCCACGCTACGCATTACATCACCAGCCCATCACGGCAGTTTGAAAAAATGTTCAAAACTCAAACAACATTGTGTTGGAGTTGGTCACAATTCTTTTATAATTATAATTTTAATATTCAATTGTTCCATTTTATATTGTCTTTATTCCTATGTTTATATACTTATACTTTTATTGGTTCCCATATATAGAACATTTACATATATTTTATATACACTTTTTAATTTATAGATTTCTTTGTCTCGTTTTATATTGTATACTTTGTATGTTTGTAACTTTTTAGATGTCCATGTTGCTTTTGATCTCCACGTTTTGTATTGTTCCTTTTACGTCGCCTTCCTTTAGAAACATTTTGTTCACTTATCTTTTCCCCCATTCATTTTAATGTATGTTTATAATGCTCTTTGTTCTTTTTATTTGGTTATATTGTTTACTTGGAATATTTATGTGTATTTTATATACACTTTTTTTGTCTTATAAATTTATTCTCATTTTATATTGTTTAATTTGTATATTTATTCTTTTCCTTTTTATGTTCACTGTGTATTTTATTCCTTTACATCTCTGTCTTTTAAATGCATTTTGTTCATTTTTTTTTCCCTTTTTGTTTCTTTACCAATTCATTTTAATGTATATTTATGTTCTTTGGACTGTTTATATTTTTACATTTGTTCCTTTACATTTTCATCCCTTTTAAATACATTTAGTTCACTTGTTTTTGTTTCACCATTGTTTTAATGTTCGTTTATAATGCTGTTAAGAATGTTTTTTTTTTATTATACCTTTTTAATAAATATTTCAGACTTTCTCAAATTGTTTTGTGTGTATTTTTCTTTTGGGAGGGAGAGGGGATTATATATATATATATATATATATATTAATGAGCAAAATCTGCATAGCTGGCCTATAACCAATCAAGTCCCTATGCGACAAAACCTAGCCCACCCTTAGCCTTAGAAGTAACCAATAAAGTCACTTGACTGGGTTTTCAATGCGTCCTGTCCTCCACTAGCAGTCTGGGTTTTGGGAGTGGTTTAAAAAAAACAACCAATCCAGTTTGAGATGAAGGACCAATAGGGGGTGGAAGGCAAAGCTGTTTAGAGGTGTGAAAATGTCTCCTGGGAAAAACTTGATGGGATTATTTGCCATGGCAACAAATGGCTGTAGCATGGGAGTATACGGGCACAACATACATCCGATTTGGTACCATTTCGGATGTATACGGACATATACGGATCCATGGAATTTGACCTATCCGGCCAGTATACTCCTGGATTCTTCCGAATTTCAGCAGTGTATACAGGAGTATCCTGGTCCGGATACACCTTTTTTCATGCAGTGTTCTTAGTCACATTCTTAATGTCGGTCAAAAAAAAAGGTCCAAAAAAATCTGTCTATAAATCAGTCATCATGTCAGTATGTCCGTATGTCGTTGAGCGCTCAAAAAAAAAAAATCAATTGCAGTCTTCTTCAGATTCAAGAAGTAGACAAATCTTGGTGACTGGTCTGTCTAAATAGTTATACTTTGTTTTAATCCTTACTTGGCGAATCAATCCCCTTTTATCTGGTGTAGTATGAATAATTTTACCATAATCCATGAGTTTCGAGGGGCAGTATCATTGACAACAAGTACAACATCTCCTACTTGGAAATTTCTTCTCTTTACAAGCCATTTCTGCCGTTCCTGCAGCTGAGGTAGGTATTCCTTTAGCCATCTCCTCCAAAACAGGTCGGCCATATACTGTACTTGTCGCCATCTACGACGAACATATAGGTCTTCCTTCAAAAATAAATCAGGGGGTAAAGATGGTTGGGTTCTCAGGAGTAGCAGATGATTGGGGGTTAGAGCCTCTAGATCGTTGGGATCCATAGATGATCTGGTTATAGGGCGGCCGTTGATAATTGACTCTACTTCACACAAAAGCGTATGAAGTCCCTCTTCATCTATACTCTGCCCTCTCAAGATAGAATTCATAATCCTCCTCACTGATCGAATCATCCTCTCCCAGATGCCTCCATGATGAGATCCTGTAGGAGGATTAAATATCCATTTGATACTCTTCTGTATTAGAACATCATTGATCTTATTATGGTTCCAGTTTTTTATGGCTTCTCTCAATTCTCGTTCGGCTCCAACAAAGTTGGTTCCATTATCCGAACGCAATTCTGATACCTGACCACGTCGTGCTATGAACCTTCGCAAAGCGTGAATAAAAGAATCAGTATCTAATGATGCAACCACTTCGATGTGTATGGCTCTTATAGACAAACAGGTAAAAATGACACCATATCGCTTCACAGCAATTCGTCCACGTTTGATCTCAAATGGACCGAAACAATCAACTCCAACTCGAGTAAATGGTGGTTCATCTGGTGAGACTCTACTTGAAGGTAAATTTGCCATCTGCTGGCAACCTGTTGTTCCTTGAAGTCTTTTGCAGATTACACATCTGGAGAGAATTCTCCGTATAGCTGAACTTGCTCCTGGTATCCAGTATTGTTGACGTAGCCTAGCCAACATGTAATTTTGTCCACTGTGTCCAACCTCATGGTGAATATGCCTTAAAAGTAACTCAGAAATATGCAGATCCTTTGACAGGATGCTTCGATTCTTCAGGCATGACTGCATTATCCAGACGTCCATACATTCTTATTACACCTGCCTCAAGCACTGGATTGAGACTATACAGAGGACTACTCCGCTTGACTTCTTCACCTCTCTGTAAAGATTTCAATTCCGCTGGGAACCTCATCCTTTGAGAAAAGCAGACAATCTCCATTTCACTTTTGTCTAGCTCCTCTACTGATAGATGGCCTTCACCCATACCGGACCGTAGTTTACGCATGGTTTCATCAATGGTAACCTTCAGTGGTTGATTAGATTCAGTGCAATCGAAAGATTCCATCAGTTGTTTTCTCTTCTTACTTAGAGCTAGAAGGATTCTCTTCAGCCTAAGAATCCAGGCCACACCCTTCTTCAAACGTGTCCATGATGAGTAATGATTGATAAGCCGTGCAACAGCATCATCTTTCTCCTCAATTTGAAGCAGTAGTGTGTTAACCCCGACTTCTCGCTTGATTTCTGGATCTTGTACCAAACTCCTTTCCAAATCGATTGGGTTGTTTGGCCACTCTTCCTGTGATCTAGTAAGAAAGGGAGGGTTAGTTGCTTTTGTCTGAGAACTACCATGTTAGCAGATGTTAGTGATCTGACCTGCATTGTGCCAGAAGGTGGAGCTCTAGAACCATTGTAGTTCAGTCTCAGTTCAGATTAAAAACATAGCAGACAGACTTACATTGAGTCACTTGTACTCTAGTAACTGTAAGTCTTGACTCTCAGAGTCATTGTGTCTTATTAGTGCAGATGTTGCTCCTGGTGTTCATTATATCTTCTCTTCTAAGAGGTGAGTGATTCATTACAATTACTGTGGAAGTGTTTTTTCTTCTTATCCTGTTGACAATCTGAATTAATCCATTACTAATAATATTTGTGTGTGTGTGTTTGTGTGTTTTAATCAGAGAATGCTGCTGCAGACGTGATAACACAACTCCGCACAGAGAATCATGTTTTTGAAGGAAAAGATGTTACACTGAACTGCAACTACACTGGCAATGTTCAGAGTTTGCAGTGGTACCGTCAGTATCCCGGATCCAAACCTGAGCACATCATTATGTTCTTTGAGACCCGCCCCACATCAGAGCCCTCTCTCCGTCTGACCGCTGCTGCTGATAAAGCCAACAAACATATGAATCTGACTATCTCTTCTACAGAAGTCAAAGACTCTGCCATGTACTACTGTGCCCTGCAGCCCACAGTGACAGGAAACACAACTGCACACTACAAAAACTCAATGAGAAATTAGATTTAAGGCAGAAGATCATGATGCACAATTGAAAGGATATGTAATAAATATAATATGCTGTATACTGTTGTTTTTCTCTGAGAACTACCATTGTAGCAAATGTTAGTTTAGCTTTTACTTGTTAATTATTGGTCATGTAAGGCCACTTTTACAAGAGAAACACACTATAATTTACAATATTGTAACACAGAAGTCCACTGATGGCAAGCGTTGAAGAACGGTGGCCATCTTGGCAGAGGGCTCTGGTGCTGCGGCCATCTTGAGACGAGACTCTGGAGCGGCGGCCATCTTGGGACGAGACTCTGGAGCGGCGGCCATCTTGAGACGAGACTCTGGTGCTGCGGCCATCTTGAGACGAGACTCTGGAGTGGCAGGCACTGTAGGACTGTGAGGTAGTGATGTTACGGATGACACTGAAGCTTCAATGCGCGTATCGCGCTTGCGAGACAATTTCTAGTGAAGCTCCGCTTCGGGGTGTGTATTGGTTTCCCAGAGTCACGCGATCGATGACAAATGAAGCCTCACTTTCCGTGCGCGTTTCGCTTTGCTTGTCAGAAGGTTCGAACCCCAGAGTCCTTGTTGGCTCAGTCAGTCTGGTTGATGGGTTTGTGAGGAGAGTGCTGTACTTTGAAAGTTAATCAATACATTACATTTAGATAACCAAAATGTATTGTTTTTTTTTGTTGTGTCTTTTTTATTTTGGTAAAATCTTTGCACTTTTGTTGTTTTCCAGGTAATTTGGGGTTAGGGTGGGATTAGGGGATAGGGTGTTGATGTTTGGTGAAGGGTTTGTATTTAGAGCAACGGCAACAGGCAAAAAAAAACAACAACAAAGAAAGACTTCCCCTATCTGGGAATTATTTTGAGTTTATAGCTTCCTATGTATGTATGCTTTTCTACTGTCTAAGAGAAGAAATAGACTCAGCCCCAACACTGTGAAAAAGGTTTTTTTACCTTAATAAAAATGATTATGATTTTACCTTAATAAAAATGATTATGAGATTGTGATTGTGATTGTGATTGTGATTATGAGAGGAGATGGTGGTGGTCCGGTGGGTTAAACCATGGAACTGATATGCAGACGGTTGCTGGTTCGATCCCAGCGGTCTCCACCAGTGTGTCCTTGAGCAAGTCCCTTTACATCCCTACTGTGGGGCTCCATGCCCACAAAATCCACAGTGAATGATAAAATCCACATGGTTGGACATTTCAAGAAAATCAACTTCATCAGGATTCCTCGAATTCGGTCCTGGAGGGCCACTGCCTTGTAGAGTTTAACTCCAACCCTGATCAAACTCACCTACCTGTGATTTTATAGGGATCCTGAATACCTTGATTGGCTTGCTCAGGTGTGTTTGATCAGGGTTGGATCTAAACTCTACAGGGGACTGGCCCTCCAGGACCGAGTTTGAGGAACCCTGAACTACATAGTTCTCAATAGTCCTTTTCCCTTCACATAGACTCAAGAGTTGAAAAACTGCTGGGTCCATTTTGCTGGTCAAGCTTTCTGTAACATAGGAGTACACTGATGACAAGTGTTGAAGAACCCAAGTGCAGTTTATTCATTCAAACTTAAACAAATCATAAAAGAAACAAGGACTTGACTATAACACAGAACACTCACCAACAGCGGGTAACATATAACAAAGCTAGACAAAGACGCATCGCTCTCAGCCACGCCCTCTGTTCGCTGATTGGACCTGTAAAAAATTTGTTTGGAGAAAACCTAAGACTATACAGCAGTCCCAGACGGAGAACTGAAGGAAAAGGAAAATTAGGCGGAAGTACGTAGGAGGGCGGAGCCAGGCTAGTATGTGTGCAGCTAACAATTGAAAATCCTGTCATTAATTCCTCTCCCTCATGTCGTCTCAACCCCATCAGACCTTCGTTCATCTTCAGACACTAATGAAGATATCTGATGAAATCTGAGAGCTCCTCCACACAACTACCGCTCAAGCTCATAGACATCATTAAAGTCATCCGCCTGACTCCAGTGGGCTAACCGCAATTATAAGAAGCACAAAAAACCCATAGGCCTAATTTACCACTTTATTTACAAAATATTAATCTCCAACGAGCGTTCATGCATCAACACGTGTTGGAGATTCGTAAATTATGTTAAACCACATGGATTAGTTTTATGATGTCTTTACCTTTGGGGCGTGAAACTGGTTTGCATTGATTGATTATTGTGTGTTCTTTAAAAACAACGTGCACTTCTGTTTATTAAAAGACATCTTGCACACTCTATGGTAATGAAACACATACGCTTGTTCCTTTGTGAGCTTTAAATACGCACATTGACAGGTTTGGAAAGACATGAGGGAGAGGAATAATGACAGGATTTAGAGTTTTAGCTGAACTAACCCTTGTTGAGATCGGATCTCGTCTGCTGTAAATGAGCTGTTAAACTTCTGATGTCATAAATCTCATGAGATGTTATTTGATTCAGTGCATGCAGACTCCTGTTGAATATTTCTTGAATAGGTCATGTAAGAACAGTAAATTACCACAACTGTCTACTATAAACATCAATGAAAGTGCATATTGACTGGCAGAAGGTGGCGCTCAGGAGTTTGATTCGGAGAGGCTGCAGAAGGGAAGTTGTGTTGACAGATGGGAAATACTCTGTTTTGATAGAGGCTTGTGTCTGCAGTGATGTTTTACACTTTATAAACTCTTTATATAATAATATTATATTCTTCATTATTATAAAATTATATAATTAAAGACCTTAAAGAAAAAAATCTGCTTTCCTTTGTCTATAAAACACTTTAATATATGAAACATCTGACAGTGAGAATGAAAACATGGGAGAATTCTGATGTAAAATATTGATGACAGAAGAGAGTCAGCATATTCAGATCATCTGATCCTTCTCTTCATGTGTGAGATGAAAATAACAAATGAAAAAAGAGATCTGCTAAAATAAGGCAAGGCAAGGCAAGGCAAGTTTATTTGTATAGCACATTTCATACACAGTGGCAATTCAAAGTGCTTTACACAGAAATGATTATTAGATATGTTATAATAGGAATTAAAAGAAATAAAAAATAAAGAAAATATTGAAAGATAAAAATAAAGAGTATAATTAAAAATATAAATAAAAACAGGGTTAAATTTAAGCATATAAATTAAAATGCAAGCAGTTCGGACAAAGCACGTACAGTGGCACAGTGCTCATTCAGTAAATGCACAGCTGAACAGATGTGTTTTGAGTCTGGATTTGAAAGTGGCTACTGTTGGAGCACATCTGATCTGTTCAGGAAGCTGGTTCCAGCTACGGCTGGCATAATAGCTAAAAGCAGACTCTTTGCTTTGAGTGAACCCTTGGTATTTCTAACTGACTTGATCCTGATGATCTGAGTGATCTGTTGGGTTTGTATTTAATCAGCATATCTGCAATGTATTGAGGTCCTAGGTCATTGAGTGATTTATATACAAGTAATAGCACTTTAAAATCGATCCTAAATGTAACTGGAAGCCAGTGTAAAGATCTGAGGACTGGTGTGATATTGTCAAATTTTCTGGTTCTTCTCAGGATCCTGGCAGCAGCGTTCTGTATGAGCTGCAGCTTTCTAATGGTCTTTTTGGGAAGGCCGGTGAGGAGACCATTACAATAATCCACCCTACTGGTAATAAAAGCATGAACGAGTTTCTCTAAGTCTTGCCTGGAAACAAAGCATCTAATTCTTGATATATTTTTGAGATGATAGTAAGCTGATTTAGTTATTGCTTTGACATGACTATTGAAACTCAGGTCTGACTCCAAAATCACACCAAGATTCCTGACTTGATTTTTTGATTTCAGGCCTTTAGCCTCAAGATATGCATTCACCTTGAGAATTTCATCTTTGTTTCCAAATGTAGTAATTTCAGTTTTGTCTTTGTTTAACTGAAGAAAGTTTTGGCACATCCAACTGTTAACTTCATCAATGCATTTACATAGAGAGTCAATGGGGCTGTAGTCATTAGGTGATAGGGCTAAGTAGATCTGGGTGTCGTCAGCATAGCTGTGGTAAGCCATTTTGTTATTTTTCATTATTTGGCTGAGTGGCAGCATATACAGATTGAATAGGAGTGGTGCAAGAATTGACCCTTGTGGGACTCCGCATGTCATGGATGTCCACTCAGACTTATGGTCACCTATACTCACATAATAACCTCTCTCTTCTAAGTATGACCTGAACCATTTGAGGACCATTCCAGAAAGCCCAACCCAATTTTCTAGCCTGTCAAGAAGTATTTTGTGGTCAACAGTGTCGAATGCAGCACTGAGGTCCCGTAGTACCAAAATTGATGTTTTGCCTGTATCTGTATTGAGGCGAATATCATTTATTATCTTAATGAGGGCCGTCTCTGTGCTGTGATGTGGTCGGAAACCAGATTGAAAATTGTCAAAGTATCCGTTTGAGCTTAAGAATTTGTTCAGCTGACTGAAAACAACTTTTTCAATGATCTTGCCTATGAAGGGGAGATTTGAGATTGGTCTGTAGTTGCTCAATATGGAGTTATCCAGATTTCTCTTTTTCAGGAGAGGCTTTACTACTGCAGTTTTTAGGGAGTTTGGAAAAGTCCCAGAAAGAAGTGAGGCGTTTACCACTTCTAGGAGATCTGCTTCTAAACAGTTAAACACACTTTTGAAAAAAGAAGTGGGGAGTGTGTCAAGGGCGCAGGTTGATGTTTTAAGGTGTTGTACTGTTTCTTCTAAAATTTTACCATCAATTGCTTCGAAATCAGTCATAGTAACTTTCTGAGGTTGTGGTCTGATCTGATTCACCCCAAAGAAACTCAAGGATGTGCTGATCGCATTTCTGATATTATTGATTTTCTCTGAGAAGACGAAAGCAAACTCACTACATTTACTGTCTGAGAGCATTTCACTGGGAATGTGACTCGGGGGGTTTGTTAGTCTCTCTACAGTAGCAAAAAGAGTGCGCGAGTTGTTTATGTTTCTGTTTATAATATTTGAAAAGAAGGTCTGTCTAGCTTTGCCTAGTTCCACATTGAAAGCACGAAGACTGTCTTTATAGATCTTATAATGGACTACAAGTTTTGTCTTTCGCCACATGCGTTCAGATTTCCTGCATTGTCTTTTCATTAATTGCACTGCTGTTGAGTTTCTCCAAGGTGCTTTTTGTTTGCCACTCTTTATCCTGGCTTTTACAGGAGCAATATCATCAATTACACTCTTAACTTTTGAGTTAAAAGAGTCAAGGAGAAAATCAACAGAGTCTGCAGATATGCTTGGTGTTAGAGATATAGCCTTCATTAACAGCACACTAGTGTTCTCATTTAAGCATCTTTGATAGAGACAGATCTAGTTTCAATGGCAGGAGAGATTGATATATCAAAGAAAATACAGAAATGATCAGACAGTGCTACATCCTTAATAACTATTGATGAAATATTTAGACCCTTACTGATAAGTAAATCTAGAGTGTGTCCACGATCATGTGTGGGTCCGTGTACATGTTGTGTCAAATCAAAAGTGTTAAGAACAGTCATGAGATCTTTTGTTGTACTGGATTCAGCATTGTCAATGTGAATGTTAAAATCCCCAGCAATAGCAAAACAGTCATACTCAGATGAGATTGCTGATAACAGCTCTGTAAAGTCATCAATAAAGGCCGGAGAATATTTCGGAGGCCTATAAATAATGATAAGCAGGATGCGTGGTGCACCTTTTAGCACAATGCCCAGATATTCTAGAGACAAATAGTCACCAAATGATACTTGCTTACATTGATAGACATCTTTAAATAGAGCTGCGACCCCCCCACCCCTTCTGACTGGTCTGCAGACACTCATAAAAGTAAAGTTAGGAGGGGCTGTTTCATTGAGGACTGTTGCACTGTAGCTGTCTTCTAGCCACGTTTCATTTAGAAGCAAAAAATCTAGGTTGTTTGTGGATATTAAGTCGTTGACTAGAAATGATTTGTTTTTAAGTGAACGGATGTTTAAGAGTGCTAACTTAACAGTATTAATTTTAATTTTTTCCCCCATAGTAATCTTAGTTTGACAATTAACAGGCAGCAGATTAGATGGGTTTGCCATACGGCCTGAGAAAGCCTTGGACTTTCTATCACGTAACAGAACAGAAATAGAGAAAGATAGAGACACACTGGGCTCACGCTTGTTTTGTAAACATTTGATAAGATTGCTGTTGACTTTGCGAGGACCCAGAACATGTCACTGAGAGCTGGTATCAGTTGTTTTTGGTGCAGATGGAGGAGGGTGTGTGCCCTGGCGTTGTGACCGAAGAAATCTCACAGGAGGAGGGGCAGAGCGAGCTGGGCCCACAGTCTTTGGTGGTGGTGGGGCTTGACGCTTTTTGGTTGATATTTGGGGGCTCGCAGCGATCGAATATAATTGTCTGTTTCCAGTATAAACAAAATCCATTTTCTCTGTGAAGCTCAGAGGCGGGGATGCTGTAGAGCGGAATAACATGTCTGGTGAGGGGGGCTGTTTCTCTGGTGTTACCGGAAACTGCAATATGTTATCGTCCGGTTCAAGGCGTGATATAGACATTTCTTCCAGCCTATTGCTTATACCACATATAAGTTGTAAAAGTTCACCAGTCTCACCCCTGATGGTCCCCATTTTTACCAGTGCCTCCACAGACTCCACAGTATGGGCTGAGATGTTACTGTTTAGTGGCTCGATCTGTGTCACTTGGAGCAGTTCTAATCCATCACAGTGTGTCTGTGGTGAGCTCTGAGGGCGGGGCTCTGCTGGGAGTGTGTCCATGAGAAGTGGTTGTTGTGGCTGCGTGGTGTTATCATTGTCCTTGTGGGGTGTATCAACCGCATGTCCATTCAGATGCTGAAATGAAATCCTGTGATCGTCCATACTCTGTACTGGTGTGTGTGTGCCATCCAGGTTGAGTGGGTTAGCACACACAGCTGAAGGATGATGAAGGGAAAAATAAATATTGTCCTTTAGCACTCTTGCACCGAGTTTGTTTGGGTGGAGGCCATTTGATGTAAACAGTTGTCTCTGACTCCAGAAGAGATTAAAATTGTCGATAAAGTTCACTCCCTTCATGTTGCAGGTTTTTTGCAGCTATGTATTAAGCCCAAGTAGCCGTGAGAACCTATTTGTTCCTCTTGCTGGAAGTGGTCCACTGATGAACGGCTGAACTTTCAGTTTTCTAAGTGTTTCAAAAAGTTCATTAAAATCCCTCTTTAGAAGTTCTGACTCCTCTCTCTGAATATCGTTCTTTCCCACATGAATGATAAGTCGATTTGCAGTCTTGTGTTTCATTAGAATGTTCTTAAGTTCCCTGTTTACATCAGAAACTGTTGCTTGTGGAAGGCAGCATGTAGTTGTATCCCTGCTGCTAATGTTTCTGATTGTTGAGTCGCCCACTATCAGAGTCCTGGGCTCGGCTGCGCTCTGAGCTGAAGGCCGCTGTCTGCTCGACCTTGAGCGCCTGTTAGCATCAGTGTTAGCTACGGGCTGATTCAATCTGTGTTCGGTCACATTTATCACGTTTGGGGATTCCTCACCCACATTCATTAGCACTTCAAATCTGTTTTCAAGATGTATATTTGGTGGTAGAAAACTAGTGTTTGCAATCCTTGTGTCTGGGGTAGAGCATGCTACTGCGGCAATATGTGATGCTCGTGACAATCTGATGTCTCGAGTGCCTTTTGGTCTTGCTCCCTGTTTGTTCCATTGATTCGTGTGTTGATCAGTTACTTGTTTCTCTACCTGTTGAGTAGCACTACATTTATGGGACTCACCGGCAGTGTGCAGAGGGCGATCATGATGAAGCTCTGCTGTGTGATTCGTCAGGTTGGATGGTTCCGCAAATAACTTTGTTTCAAGAACTGCAATCCTTTGTAAAAGTCTGTGTGTGCAGTTTGTGCAGCAAGTAGATTCTAGAAGAGGCATTTTCTTATCCTTTTGAATGTAGGCAGCTGTGTTTTCCCTTCTCCGGAATATAAGCTGAAGGCAGTGGGAGGCTGGTCGGTTGAAATATTCCGCTTTTTGTTTAGGAATTCAGTCACCAGAGTTTCTAATTTTATCATTGGAGTCAAGCTTTGTCGTTTGAGCAATGTGCTGATTTGCTGAAGTTGTAAAATATAGAAGCGATAGAGCAAAGCGCGGAGCAGTAAGCAAGAGCGTCCGAACAGTAGCGAAGCAGGAAGCAGGAAAATAACAGACTACAGAGAGTGTGTGTTGTGATGGGCAAGGACTTTAAAGTGATCATGTAGAAAGAAAACAAGACAGAAAATGTGTTGTAAATAGAAGTAGATATTCTAAAGCTAACGGGGGAAAATAATCATTTATACACAATCTCATATCTGCATCATAGCCACTATTAATTACCCAGAATGCACAGCGAGCTTCACAGTGGGCGGAGCTTTATGATGCCACAGAAAGAGCTCAACACAGAATCTGCTCTCAGCTCTTGAGCTCCTCTAGATGTCTTATTATTTATGATCTCTCTCAGTCATAATGTTGTTCTTTTGTCTCACACTTCTGGCACTTCTTACAGGTGTTTAGTATTCTGTTCTATAATTGTGTTAATATGATATAATTCTGTTAATATAACTGTTATTTGCTATAAACTAAATCTGAATAAACAGACTGAATGTGTAATGAGTTCTTCTTTTGTTCTTGTTTTCCAGACACTGTTCTTGCGAATGCCATCACACCCGTGTCTCCTGAAACGCATGCTTTAGAAGGAGGGAAGACGACTCTCTCCTGCAACTACACTGGGAGTAATATACAGGGATATCAGTGGTACAGACAGTTTCCCAACACTGCCCCTGAGTTTCTCCTGTCAGCTTTTGAAAATATGGGTCCAAATCAGAACGGGCGTCATGTCGCTGAAGCACATAAGGAAAGAAAACAATTGAACCTGGAGATCTCCAGAACTGAAGTATCAGACTCTGCTGTGTTTTACTGTGCCCTGGTGCCCACAGTGACAGGAAACACACACACACCATACACAAACCTGAGGAAACACACACACCGTACACAAACCTGAGGAAACACACACACACCGTACACAAACCTGAGGAAACACACACACCGTACACAAACCTGAGGAAACACACACACCGTACACAAACCTGAGGAAACACACACACCGTACACAAACCAGACATACAGTACAGAAATATCTGAACAACACCTCCCCTGCAACCGTTCAAAACACTCAAATATGATACTGTAAGTTCATATCTCTGTCCCGATCTGCTGTGATCCAGCATTAAACTGATCCTTCAGGATTCTTAAAGGTCCCGTTCTTCGTGTTTTTTTGAAGCTTTGATTGTGTTTACAGTGTGCAATATAACATGTGTTCATGTTTCGCGTGTAAAAAAACACAGTATTTTTCACACAATTTACTTATCTGTGTACTGCTGTTTCCACTGTCCTCAAAACGGCTGGTGATTTCCTTGTGCTATGAAGTCCCTCCTTCAGAAATACGTAACGAGTTCTGATTGTGCAAGCGGTTCCTGTGCTGTGATTCGACAGCAGCTTAGCTCACGTGAAAGCGGTTCCTGTGTTGTAATTTGACAGCAGTTTAGCGCACGTTGGAAAGGTCACGCCTCTTAACGGAGAGATGTATGCGTTCAATAATCTCTACAGCGTCCCTGGGAAAGCCAAACAAAGGTGATTTGACTCCTGGATGAAAATAACAGCGTCTCGATGACATGGCGATAAACACACTCAACGCAACAGTTCCTTTTCTCCACGCGACCGTCCTCTTCTCCACGTGGGACAGCAACAAGACCGCGCCCCCTTTTTCGCGTTTCTTTGTGGGCGGAGGTTAGTCTGTTCTACTGCTCTACTGACGTAATTAAAGAAGGAAGTACCAGGATGTAGTCCAAGCCAGCCGTTCGCTGTAGGCTTTGAAAGGGAACTTCTGTTAAATAAAATATCTCGCTTGGCATTGAACTTTGAGCTTTATAATTTTACAGGTATTATTTATGCTCTAACAGCAACATTACACACTAACTAAAGTTTGAACAATGGAATCGTGAAGAAGGGGACCTTTAAACTTGCTGGATTTCTTTTCGTTTCTATTTTCACAAACTACACAATGTGCATCTTTTAAACTTTACAAAGGAGCAAGCTTATGTCAACACGATCTCATGAAAGTGTGTATCTATAGCACAAATTGTGTTTATCGTGCAGTTTTCCATCCATCCATCTTCTTCCGCTTTATCCGGGGCCGGGTCGCGGGGGCAGCAGTCTAAGCAGAGATGCCCAGACTTCCCTCTCCCTAGATACTTCCTCTAGCTCTTCCGGGGGGACACCGAGGCGTTCCAAGGCCAGCCGGGAGACATAGTCCCTCCAGCGTGTCCTTGGTCCCGTTCCATCCTCCCCTCACTCGTGAACAAGACCCCTAGATACTTGAACTCCTCCACTTGGGGCAGGAACTCTCCACCAACCTGAAGTGGGCAAGCCACCCTTTTCCGACTGAGAACCATGGCCTCGGACTTGGAGGTGCTGATCCCCATCCAGCCGCTTCACACTCGGCTGCAATCCGTCCCAGTGCATGCTGAAGGTCCTGATTAGAAGGGGCCAACACGACAACGTCATCCGCAAAGAGCAGAGACGAAACCGTGTGGTCCCCAAACCTGACACCCTCCGGCCCTTGGCTGCGCCTAGAAATTCTGTCCATAAAAATTATGAACAGAACCGGCGACAAAGGGCAGCCCTGCCGGAGTCCAACATGAGCCGGGAACAAGTCTGCCTTATTGCCGGCAATGCTGACCAAACTCCTGCTTCGGTCATACAGGGACCGGACAGCCCTCAGCAAAGGACCCCGGACCCCATATTCCCCCAGCACCCTCCACAGGACGCCGCGAGGGACACAGTCGAATGCCTTCTCCAAATCCACAAAACAAATGTGGACTGGTTGGGCAAACTCCCATGAACCCTCCAGCAGCCTGTAGAGGGTATAGAGCTGGTCCAGTGTTCCACGACCAGGACGAAAACCACACTGTTCCTCCTGAATCCGAGGTTCCACTATCGGCCGGATTCTCCTCTCCAGTACCCTGGCATAGACTTTCCCGGGGAGGCTGAGAAGTGTGATCCCCCTATAGTTGGAACACACCCTCCGGTCCCCCTTCTTAAAAAGAGGGACCACCACCCCGGTCTGCCATCCCAGAGGCACTGTCCTCGACCGCCACGCGATGTTGCAGAGGCGTGTCAGCCAAGACAGCCCCACAACATCCAGAGACTTGAGGTACTCAGGGCGGAGCTCATCCACCCCCGGTGCCTTGCCACCGAGGAGTTTCTTGACCACCTCGTTGACTTCAGCTTGGGTGATGGACAAGTCCTCCTCTGAGCCCCCAGCCTCTGCTTCCTCGATGGAAGACGTGACGGCGGGATTGAGGAGATCCTCGAAGTATTCCTTCCACCGTCCGACAACATCCCCAGTTAAGGTCAACAGCCGCCCATCGCCACTGTAAACAGCGTTGGTAGGGCACTGCTTCCCCCTCCTGAGGCGCCGGACGGCTTGCCAGAATCTCTTCGAGACCAGCCGATAGTCCTTTTCCATGGCCTCACCGAACTCCTCCCAGGCCCGAGTTTTTGCCTCCACAACCACCCGGGCTGCAGTCCGTTTAGCCTGCCAGTACCCGTCAGCTGCCTCAGGGTCCCACAAGCCAGCCAGGCCCGATAGGACTCCTTCTTCAGCTTGACGGCATCCCTTACTTCCGGTGTCCACCACCGGGTTCGGGGATTGCCGCCTCGACAGGCACCGGAGACCTTGCGTCCACAGCTCTGAGCAGCCGCTTTGACAATGGAGGTGGAGAACATGGTCCACTCGGACTCAATATCTCCAGCCTCCCACGGGATCTGGTCGAAGCTCTGCCGGAGGCAGGAGTTGAAGATCTCTCTGACAGGAGACTCGGCCAAACGTTCCCAGCAGACCCTCACAGTACGTTTGGATCTACCGAGTCTATCCAGCTTCCTCCCCCGCCATCGGATCCAACTCACCACCAGGTGGTGATCAGTTGACAACTCCACCCCTCTCTTCACCCGAGTGTCCAAGACATACGGCCGCAGGTCAGATGAAACGACCACAAAGTCGATCATTGACCTACGACCTAGGGTGTCCTGGTGCCATGTGCACTGATGGACACCCTTATGCTTGAACATGGTGTTCGTTATGGACAAACTGTAACTAGCACAGAAGTCCAATAACTGAACACCACTCGGGTTCAGATCCGGGGGGCCGTTCCTCCCAATCACGCCCCTCCAGGTTTCACTGTCATTGCCCACGTGGGCGTTGAAGTCCCCCAGTAGAACGACGGAGTCCCCAGTCGGAGCACTCTCCAGCACCCCTCCCAGGGACACCAAGAAGGTCGGGTACTCTGCACTGCTGTTTGGCCCGTAGGCACACACAACAGTGAGAGACCTATCCCCGAGCCGAAGCCGCAGGGAAACGACCCTCTCGTTCACCGGGGTAAACTCCAACACATGGCGGCAGAGCTGGGGGGCTATAAGCAAACCCACACCAGCCCGCCGCCTCTCACCATGGGCAACTCCAGAGTGGTGAAGAGTCCATCCCCTCTCAAGGAGAGTGGTTCCAGAGCCCAAGCCGTGCGTGGAGGTGATTCCGACTATCTCTAGTCGGAACCTCTCAACCTCACGCACAATCTCAGGCTCTTTCCCCGCCAGCGAGGTGACATTCCATGTCCCAAGAGCCAGTTTCCGTGTCCAGGGATCGGGTCGTCTAGGCCCCCTCCTTCGACCGGCCCCTTACGGTCCCTCCCGTGACTGGTGGGCCCACGGGAAGGTGTCCCCACGTCGCTCCTTTGGGCTGAGCCCGGCCGGACCCCGTGGGGGAAGGCCTGGCTCCAGGGTGGGGCCCCGGCTGCGCCGTACCGGGCGACGTCACGGTCCTCCTTTTTTGGTCATCATAAGGGTTTTTGAACTGCTCTTAGTCTGACCCGTCACCTAGGACCTGTTTGCCTTGGGAGACCCTACCAGGGGCATATAGCCCCGGACAACGTAGCTCCTAGGGTAATTCGGGTACTCAAACCCCTCCACCACGTTAAGGTAGCAGTTCATGGAGGAGAAGTGCAGTTTATATGCAAAAAAGAGTTTAATACGCACTGTTGAAAGACTGTGAAAACTTGCATAACTCCAGATTGTCTGGCGAAAGACAATTACTCACTGAGAGGACACTTTTCACAGCCGACGTCCCACTGAGTGAAGCAACTGAGAATGGCCTTAATTTGCATGTATTTACTTTGCCCCAAATATCCCCCATCTTACTCCTCTTCATGTTGAGAGATCGCTTAGAATTCACCCAAAATCTGTTGGATTTAATGTAAATTCTCACTATACAGTATTATATGTGTTTGATATCGTTTTAAATGTCTCAGTGCGACTGGTACAAAAATCTCATAACCACAGAAATATACAAGAAGTTAATAAGAGTTTTTAGAGCTTAGAGACATTTTACTCATGATGGTGGGTGTGGCTTTTGGAGCCATTTGGTCTCTTGGGAGGTGGGAGGTGTTTTGAGGAGGAAAGACCCACAGGACAGAGGGTGGAGCTCTCAGAGGCACTTTGCCATCACTCACTCACTGGAGACCATCCATCATGTTCCTCTTTTGCTGGATATCGATGTTATTCATAGGTATGCTTTTGATTTTTTTAAATGAGAATGCAGTATGTGCTGTAAGTTGGACAACTGATACAGTGTTAATGCTGAAATTAGTTTTCTGTTTAATGAATAGCGATGCATGTCCTTTTTCTTTTTACAGGAGATTCCTCTGCAAACACAATACACCCATTAAACGCTGAACAACATGTTTTCAGAGGTGAATATGTGATTCTTTCCTGTAACTACAGCGGTGATGTAAACAATCTGCAGTGGTATCGACAGTATCCTGGATCTCGACCGGAGTACCTCATTCTCGTCACAGAATATTCAGATCCCGATCCTTCACTCCGTCTGTCAGCAAAAGCTACAAAAGAGATCAAGCGTGTGGATCTGATGATCTCCTCTGCATCTGTGTCAGACTCTGCTCTGTATTACTGCGCCCTGCAGCCCACAGTGACAGGAAACCCACACACACTGTACAAAAACCTGAGGAAACACACACACACACTGTACAAAAACATGAGGAAACACACACACTGTACAAAAACATACCTGTGATATATTAGATCATATTTTACACACATTTGCCCAGTGTCTTTCAGTCAAACAGCAGCAACACACTGACTAATGAGTGACCAAATAAATATAAGTGATCAAAAAATGTGTTTGTTTTCACCCAGAAGAGGCTGTTCTTCTCATTTCTGTAGTCCTCATCATGTACACAAAGAGCTCAAGACTCATCATGGAAGCTCAAGTCTTGCCACAGGGTGGAGCTCCAGACTTAAATCACAGTGTTTCAGTAAAGACTCATGAAAAGGCACGTCTGAGTTTGACCTTTCAGCCCATCAGCTGCTCTGTGCACTGGGATATTCTCAGTACTTTCAGCTGAGATTCATTGATTTATCACCAGCTCTTCTGATTTAAGCATGTTAGTATTTCATTAATCTGATCACAGTAGTGAATGTAGCATGTTTTTCTGTGACAGGAGACTCTCTTGGTGATGTGATAACATCTCATGGCTCTGGAAAAGAAGCTCAAGATGGAAACAGTGTTACTCTCTGTCCGCCAGACAGCTGGAGATTCGTGCAGCTACTGTGGGATCATCTGGTTGGAATGAGAGGTAGAGCTGAGTGTCATCAGCATAGCAGTGGTATGAGAAGCCATGTGCCTGTATGATGAGTCCCAGTGAAGTAGTGTAGATGGAGAAGAGGAGAGGTCCAAGCACTGAGCCCTGGGGAACCCCCGTGGTCAGTTGATGTGCTTCGGATTCCTCTCCTCTCCAGGCATCCTTGAAAGAGCTACCTGTGAGATAAGACTCAAACCAATGGAGCGGAGACTCTGCTCAGTATTACTGTGCCCTGGAGCCCACAGTGACAGGAAACCTGTTTCCTTTGCACAAAATCTGGTCAATAGTATAACTTAACATGTCAAGGCTGATAGAAGAGCTGACAAACTCATTCACTGATTTATTTGGCTTTTATTTTCTTTCAGTCAGAAAACTTTGACAAATATATTGTTATGGGGACCTGATATTAAACATATGACAAATAAAAACATATTGTGACAGTCCTTTCCTTAACACGTTTAAAGCAAATACTCCTTCCTTTGCCTAAGATGAGCAAGAACAGGACATGAAAAATGGACCTGTTTCTGAAAAAGAGATGATTCTGTTTCCAACCCTAAAATAATAAATCAGATGCTTCAATAGTTATATATCATTACACACCTGTAAAAGCAGTTTGAGTCAAAGGAAATATTCTGAAATATTTGATTCTTCTGGTGTTGTGTTCATCATTTTGCTGTACAATAACTGCAAAATATGAACCAACAATAGTCAATAAACATTTGCCCACGTTTGTTACTTTGGAAACATGCAGTAAAAGGTTGTGACTGTGCCAATGATGTCTGATTTACACTAGAGTCCCACTTTAACACGCTTTCTGCCAGAAGGTGGCGCTCTCAGGTCAATCATTTAAACACAAAGCACAGATATAAACTGAGTTAGTTCAGGAAAGCCACTAAAGGCCTTTTTGTTATTTGCTGGTGAAGATGTTTCTCCTGGTCTTTTTGATATTTTCTGCTCTTGAGGGTAAGTGATGTATAAGAAATGGAAAAATAATAGAAAAATACAGATTTAATGTTAATGAGTAAAACACCTGTTTAATTAGTCCATGAATTGTAATGATTTCTTTCTTCTTTTCTTGTTTTACACAGAGTGCTGATGCTGAAGTTATAAGGCCACTCCTCCCAGAGAAACATGTTTTTGCAGGAGAAGATGTTACACTGATCTGCAACTACAGCGGCTATGTTCAAACTTTACAGTGGTACCGTCAGTATCCCGGATCCAAACCTGAGAAACTCATTTTACACCCTGAGAGCAACAATCAGTCCGTGCCCGAGCTTCGTCTGTTCGCTGTGGCTGATAAAAGACTCAAACGTATGAATTTGAGCATATCTGTAACGGAGGTGGATGATTCTGCTCTGTATTACTGTGCCCTGGTGCCCACAGTGACAGGAAACACAACTACACCATGCAGAAACTTTCATAGTCTATTCTTTGCATCGGTGGAAAGAGTCGCCTATTGAACATTTGCACTTGCGTAAAAGTAGAATTGAAAAATAATATGATTCAAATAAGGGTAAATGAGTAGATTGTTGAAAAATGAATCAAGTACAAAGAACTTTAGTATCATTATTTTTACTATTATTACACTGAACAAAATTATAAACGCAACACTTTTGTTTTTACCCCCATTTTTCATGAGCTGAACTTGTTCTATGTACACAAAAGGCCTATTTCTCTCAAATATTGTTCACAAATCTGCCTAAATCTGTGTTAGTGAGCACTTCTCCTTTGCCGAGATGATCCATCACCTCACAGCTGTGGCACATCAAGATGCTGATTAGACAGCAGGATTATTGCTCAGCTGTGCCCTAGGCTGGACACAATAAAAGGCCACTCTAAAATGTGCAGTTTTTTTGTATTGGGGGGTCCATATCCATATCTTGTCAATATCTGGTGCGACCACCATTTGCCTCACGCAGTGCAACACATCTCCTTCACATAGAGTTGATCAGTTGTTGATTGTGGCCGGTGGGATGTTGGTCCACTCCTGTATGATCTGTATGATCTCCTCTGCATCTGTGTCAGACTCTGCTCTGTATTACTGCGCTCTGCAGCCCACAGTGACAGGAAACACACACACACTGTACAAAAACATACCTGTGATATATTAGATCATATTTTACACGCATTTGTCCAGTGTCTTTCAGTCAAACAGCAGCAACACACTGACTAATGAGTGACCAAATAAATATAAGTGATCAAAAAAATGTGTGTGTTTTCACCCAGAAGAGGCTGTTCTTCTCATTTCTGTAGTCCTCATCATGTACACAAAGAGCTCAAGACTCATCATGGAAGCTCAAGTCTTGCCACAGGGTGGAGCTCCAGACTTAAATCACAGTGTTTCAGTAAAGACTCAAGAAAAGGCACGTCTGAGTTTGACCTTTCAGTCCATCAGCTGCTCTGTGCACTGGGATATTCTCAGTACTTTCAGCTGAGATTCATTGATTTATCACCAGTTCTTCTGATTTAAACATGTTAGTATTTCATTAATCTGATCACAGTAGTGAATGTAGCATGTTTTTCTGTGACAGGAGACTCTCTTGGTGATGTGATAACATCTCATGGCTCTGGAAAAGAAGCTCAAGATGGAAACAGTGTTACTCTCTCCTGTAACTACAGTGGTGTTGTGTTCAATCTACTGTGGTATCGTCAGTATCAGAGATCCAAACCAGAACTCCTTCTCTCCTTCTCTCCATCTCTGAATCTGGAGAGGCAGTTAAAGCAGATCCATCAGCCCACTGGTTTTCTCCTAAAGTTGACAAACACAAAAAGCTCATGGAACTGGAGATCAGCGCTGCTAAAGTATCAGACTCTGCTCAGTATTACTGTGCCCTGGTGCCCACAGGGACAGGAAACCCTTTCCTCAGTGCATATTCTTCCTGCATATCAGCCTTGCTTTTCATTGATGATTAACAAGCTCATGTATTCTGTGTGTTGTTTCTGTGACTGAATCCGGTCTTAATGAATCCACAAGTACAAATACAACACGTATTTCCATTGAGAACACACACAAGTGGGAGGAGCAGAAGAGTTCAGAAGAGGCTTGATACACTTACTGACCGATCAAACTACACACAACCATTCAATACGTACCAGCACAGGCCATCAGTAACTCAAGGATCTATTAATAGTTCCATAAGTACAAACACAACACATATTTCCATTGAGAACACACACACACACACACACACACACACACTGGGCGGAGCATAAGGTGGTATACAGGAAGAGTTCAGAAGAGGCTTGATACACCTACTGATTAAATCATGAAATTCTAAAGACATGCAACAATGATCCTCATCTGCTCTGTTTTAACATTTGTCTTGAGTTATGGTAAGCCATATATCTGACACTTTATATTCATCTTATATTACTATATTAATGTAAAGCTTCACTGGATTCACTGTTTTCTTCTTTGCAGGTGAAGCTAATGAGAGTCCTATCAGACCCGATTCAGCATCTGTATCTTCAAACGACGGCAGGAACGCCACTCTGTCCTGTACATTTGATAAATCAGCTTACCGTCTCCACTGGTATCGACAGAAGACTGGATCACGGTTAGAGTTTCTGGTGCTGATTGATAAATCCACAAAATTTGTATTGCCAGCTAGTCCACCTCATCCACACATGTCTATCAGACTCAATGATAACAATCGTGTGGATCTGGAGATCTCCTCTGCATCTGTATCAGACTCTGCTCTGTATTACTGCGCCCTGGAGCCCACAGTGACAGGAAACACACACACACCGTACAAAAACCTGCCATGATATCATTAAAGAAAGGAGAAGCTTCAGACACTTCATCCTGTCCCAAATGCCAATGCATCATCACTACAATAGTCTGTGCTTTTGCTGAAACATAACATATAAACTCATAGTCAAAGGTTCACATCTCCCATTTGACTGAAATTGTACAGAAACCTGTTTTGCCAGGAGGTGGCGCTGTATGACTTAAAATGAGACAGAAGAGAGTCTTTCATCTTGTGAGTTTTTCCAATAGTAATAGAGTTTTATCTTACATTCAAGTCAAGTCAACTTTATTTATATAGCGCTTTTTACAATGCAGATTATTTCAGATTGATGCAGATTAATTCTCATTTTTGATGTTGTGCATCACATTTATTTCCACTGAAATCAATACATTTGTTAATGATACATTGTTAAAGACTGTGTTTTGACATGAGAAACAGAATAACAGTATCAAGTGTTCTGCTCTTGTGTTTGTTCTGGGTGTGTTTAGCATGTGTTTTGGTTCAGTGTCGTGTGGTTGAGTGGTTTCATTGATTGATTGTGGACCTGTGGCTGGAGCTCAGTGAAATGTATGAGCAGGTGCATTGAGTCCATCCCTGTGGGAATACGAGGGGATGGAGTGGAGCCCTGTCCCAAATGCCAAGGCGGATAAGAAAGCTGAACTCAGAACCCCTTTTCATTTTGTGCTCTTCCTTTTATTATTTGTGACCTGGGTAGAATGTTTATTTGTATACTTTTTCTCACTCAATCCCCATGTATGTTAATTAAGACATTTGAAATATATTTAACTTGAAATTTAAATTCCTGGTTCAAATTCAAACTCATGATGAAATGGAGACAATCTTTAAAGGGTTAGTTCACCCAAAAATGTAAATTCTGTCATGAATTACTCACCCTCATGTTGAACCACTGATGAGATGTAAAATTGAATAACCTGCATGAGTGAAAATTAAAAATGTAACATTTAATTGAATAAAACCAAATGTATCAAATACAGTGGAAACTGTGGGACTGATCAAATTGCAGGAGAAATTCTTTTTGCTAGACTTACAGGATTTATTACAAGCCTAAATGACAATATAACAAAACACTAGAACATACACTAATGAGAGTAATTGGCTTCTGTTTTGTAGCTCAGGTGTGAATGACAAGCTTCTAGAGGAGGGACTCAGTGTTCACAGATCTGACATGATGATGTCTGACAGAGACAGTCTGACTCTTCACTGAGGGAACACGTGTCCAGTATAATGGATCTTCATTCAGTTATTCTCTTCTGTGTCTCAGCAGGTGTGTACATTTATTTATTTATTTTTTATTTTTTTAGTCAACAATGAGTTTTACTAAATAACAATCTCACTAAAAAGCTGAGTGTGCTTTGTATTTTTCAGCTGCAGTCTTTGGAAATGTCATCAAACCAGACAAAATAGATCATCAGGGTTCAAATGTTATATTGTCCTGCATTTATTCCTCTTCAACTTCAGATTATCTGCACTGGTACCATCAGCATGGAAGATCAAAACCTGAATTTCTTGTATTCACTCACAGTAGCGCAAAAGAAGCTCGGGTGTCTGATGTAGATCCCAGATTCAGTGTTAAGGTTGAAAAAAAGGAGCAAAGCCGTGTGTATCTGAACATCTCCTCTGCATCAGTGTCAGACTCTGCTCTGTATTACTGTGCTCTGGAGCCCACAGTCACAGGAAACACATCAGCTCTAGACAATAACCTGTTACAATGAGAGACAAGAGAGAAACACAGAGATGAAGACAGATGGAACTGCCAATTACAGTAATATGTATGTCAGAGAAATAATGGAAACAATGAATAAAAGTCATTTGAGTGGAAACATGAAGTATGAGTTTCATTATATCCTATAACATTGCCCTTAAGTTCACAATGAAATGTATCCTTTCATAAACTGTCAAATGTAACAACTATTAAAACATCTCAAATTATGTTCTTATATAATATACAGGGGTTTGACAATGAAACTAAAAAACATGTTTTTATCATCACGTTCTTCCTTTGCTGACAGGTAGTAAATCATCATCATCCAGACTCGGTGGTATTCCTTCCACAAATTGAATGGCATACAATTTAAGTAATCCAACATACAGTGGTTGCCAACAATCGTACAAAAAAACCCGATGTTTTAAAAAAAATATTAAACCATTTTCAAACAGTTTTTTAAATAAAATAACAACGGATTTGACGGACCACTTATTACACAAATAAACGGATATGAAGTCTGAAATCAAAATCAGAAACACAACAGATTACTAAAATGTAAAGAAAATAATGGCCAAAGATGAAGAGAGTGTGAGATCCATCACAGAGATATTCAGAGGAAATATTGACAAAAACAGAAACTCAAACAGAACATAAAGTTACATAACAGAGAAATGAACAGAAGATCAAATATACATTATAAACAACAGACTATGATTAAACATAAATCACACTTACTGAAATGTTTTGTGGAACTAAAGAAACCCTGTGTGGATTGAGCAGATGGAGCTCCTCCCAGCTGATATATGTGTGAGAGTAAAACAGGCGTATCAAAGTCAAGCTGAAACAACTGCACACTCTCCAGTGGATTCACATATTCACTCATTTACACACAACAGTTATTATAATGGCTCACTGGGAAACACATTTCATCTTCTGTATAATGTATTTCTGGGGTGAGTAGAATCCTTTTGAGTCTCTAAATGTGCCATACATATATTAAAACATGCAGAATATGAATTGATAATGTTTTAAATTCTATTCCAGTGTGTGAATCTCTGGAGAGAGTTGAGCAGAACACAGCTCAAACTGCTTTTGAAGGCAGATCAGTAACGATTAACTGCACATATGAAACCAGTGCTTCATCCCCGTATCTCTTCTGGTACCAGCAAAAGAGGAATGGGATCCCCAAATACATGATGATGATATTTGGTACAAATGTACAAAATGACAAAGACTTTGAGGAGAGATTTACTGCAAATCACACCAAAACTTCAAGATCAGTTCCTCTGAGGATCCAGGATGTGTGTGTGTCTGACTCTGCTGTGTATTACTGTGCTCTGAGGCCCACTGTGACTCACACACACTCAACACTCACACACAAACCCTCATGCTCTTGAGTTACACTTTCTGATGGGTTATGATATTTCCACCCTTGTAATGACTCTTGCAATGCAGAAGAGGGAGACAAACAGTTACTCTACACATTATTTTGAAGAAGTCTTGAGCTCCTCTTTGACCAAAATCCTCTGTCTTCATAAACAATGCTTGTTCTAGTGAGGGCTTCATTCACTGAAGATCATTGGGTCACTTGTCGCTATAACACAATGTATATTTGCATTTGCTGATTTTCTCAATTGAAAAATTAAGATCTGTACGGATCTATAACTAACCCTATCTGCAGGCCACTTTATATACTTTATATATGTTTAACACTGTAAAGCTGCTTTGAAACAATCTGCATTGTTAAAAGCGCAATGTAAATAAAGTTGACTTGACTTGACTATATTTAAAGAACAGGTTGGCCCCACTTTATATTTGGTGGCCTTAACTACTATGTACTGACATTTTAACTAATCATTTGATACAATGCACTTATTGGGTACAGACATGTATTTACATTGTAGTTACATTTTTAAATATACCTGTATGTAATTACATCTGTAATTAATTCATGTAGTTACATTTGTAATTACACAGTTGACTCTTCCCTTACACATAACCCTACCATTAAACTTACCCATACCCCCACACCTGTCCCTAACCCTACCCTTAAACTTACCCATACCACCACACCTGTCCTTAACCCTACCCTTAAACTTACCCATACACCACACCTGTCCCTAACTCTACCCTTAAACTTACCCATACACCACACATGTCCCTAACTCTACCCGTATCCCACCTCAAAATCAGCAAAAGTGTTTTGCAATACAATATGAACACAGCAAGTAACATTGTACTTATTTTTTATCCAAGTACGGCCCCACTTTATATTAGGTGGCCTTAACTACTATGTACTTAGATCAAAAAAATGTGTATGGGTAAGTTTAAGGGTAGGGTTAGGGACAGGTGTGGTGTATGGGTAAGTTTAAGGGTAGGGTTAGGGACAGGTGTGGTGTATGGGTAAGTGTAAGGGTAGGGTTAGAGACAGGTGTGGTGTATGGGTAAGTTTAAGGGTAGGGTTAGGGACAGGTGTGGTGGTGTGGGTAAGTTTAAGGGTAGAGTTAGGGACAGGTGTGGTGTATGGGTAAGTTTAAGGGTAGGGTTAGGGACATGTGTGGTGGTGTGGGTAAGTTTAAGGGTAGAGTTAGAGACAGGTGTGGTGGTGTGGGTAAGTTTAAGGGTAGAGTTAGGGACAGGTGAGGTGTATGGGTAAGTTTAAGGGTAGGGTTAGGGACAGGTGTGGTGGTGTGGGTAAGTTTAAGGGTAGAGTTAGAGACAGGTGTGGTGTATGGGTAAGTTTAAGGGTGGGGTTAGGGACAGGTGTGGTGGTGTGGGTAAGTTTAAGGGTAGGGTTAGAGACAGGTGTGGTGTATGGGTAAGTTTAAGGGTAGGGTTAGGGACAGGTGTGGTGGTGTGGGTAAGTTTAAGGGTAGGGTTAGGGACAGGTGTGGTGGTGTGGGTAAGTTTAAGGGTAGAGTTAGGGACTGGTGTGGTGTATGGGTAAGTTTAAAGGTAAAGTTAGGGACAGGTGTGGTGTATGGGTAAGTTTAAGGGTAGGGTTAGGGACAGGTGTGATGGTGTGGGTAAGTTTAAGGGTAGGGTTTGGGACAGGTGTGGTGGTGTGGGTAAGTTTAAGGGTAGGGTTAGGGACAGGTGTGGTGTATGGGTAAGTTTAAGGGTAGAGTTAGGGACAGGTGAGGTGTATGGGTAAGTGTAAGGGTAGGGTTAGAGACAGGTGTGGTGTATGGGTAAGTTTAAGGGTAGGGTTAGGGACAGGTGTGGTGGTGTGGGTAAGTTTAAGGGTAGAGTTAGGGACAGGTGTGGTGTATGGGTAAGTTTAAGGGTAGGGTTAGGGACATGTGTGGTGGTGTGGGTAAGTTTAAGGGTAGAGTTAGAGACAGGTGTGGTGTATGGGTAAGTTTAAGGGTAGGGTTAGGGACAGGTGTGGTGTATGGGTAAGTTTAAGGGTAGAGTTAGGGACAGGTGAGGTGTATGGGTAAGTTTAAGGGTAGGGTTAGGGACAGGTGTGGTGTATGGGTAAGTTTAAGGGTAGAGTTAGGGACAGGTGTGGTGGTGTGGGTCATTTTAAGGGTAGAGTTAGGGACAGGTTGCCTCTGGCTTGGCGTGCTCAGTTGGGGACACTAAATTTTTCAACTAAACATCGAAATACATCTAAATAATAAACTAAATTAACCATTTAAACTAAATTACTGATCAAATTATTGATCTAAAGCCCACACTGTCACTGTATGATACTTGAAATTTTTCCAGAATGGCTATACAGCGAAATAAAATTATGCTGCATTATTTTCCTGTTTAACACTGTAAAGCTGCTTTGAAACAATCTACATTGTTAAAAGCGCTATATAAATAAAGTTGACTTGACTTGACTTGACAGGTGTGGTGGTGTGGGTAAGATTAAGGGTAGGGTTAGGGACAGGTGTGATGTATGGGTAAGTTTAAGGGTAGAGTTAGGGACAGGTGTGGTCACTGCCTCAGTGAGGCATCCAGACTGAGGGACTGAAAACGGGCAGTACTCCTCGGACCGGATCTCAGAGATGAGTATCCCGGAGAGCAATACTCAGCGTATCGCTTTATATTTACATTTATGCATTTAGCAGACGCTTTTATCCAAAGCGACTTACAACTTGGGAGTACAGGAAGCGATTGGTCATGAAGAGTCGAGAAGCGCAATAAGAGCCTGAAATCCTGAGAGCGTGTGCATTGCTCAGTGTAGCACAGGCTATAGTAGGGAGGGAAGAAGGAAGAGAAAGAGGAAAGGAAACTTTTTTTGAATTTTAATTATGAGGTTAAGTGCTCGCGTAAGAGCTGAGTTTTAAGTTGACTTTTGAATGATGTCAATGATTCTGCATTTCGGATGGCGGTGGGAAGATCGTTCCACCAGCTGGGAACGTTGAATGAAAATGTTCTGGAAAGGGATTTTCTGCCTCTCTGTGATGGTACCACAAGCCGTCGCTCCTTAGCTGAGCGAAGGCTTCTGGTGGGGATGTGGACTCGTAGAAGCGAGTCAAAGTATGCAGGAGCTGAGCTCGTGGTGGATCTGTAGGCAAGCGCCAGCGCCTTAAACTTGATGCGAGCAGCGAGTGGTAGCCAGTGCAGTTGAAGACAAGACGTGCTGCTGCATTCTGGATCATTCGAAGTGTTTGGATCGCACAAGAGGGGAGTCCAGCCAGAAGCGCATTGCAGTAGTCAAGTCTAGAAATAACTAGGGCCTGGACAAGAAGCTGTGTTGAGTGCTCTGTTAGGAATGGTCTGATCTTCCTGATGTTGTGGAGCGCAAACCTGCATGAGCGAGCTGTCTTAGAAATGTGTTCTCTGAAGGACAGCTGGTCATCAAATGTTACTCCAAGATTTCTGACTGACTTTGATGGGGAAATCAAGGATGTACCTAACTGGATGGTGAAGTCGTGTTGTACAGTGGGACTGGCAGGGAAGACAAGAAACTCAGTCTTTGCCAGGTTGAGCTGCAGGTGATGTTTTCTCATCCATGCAGAGATGTCCGCCAGACAGCTGGAGATTCGTGCAGCTACTGTGGGATCATCTGGTTGGAATGAGAGGTAGAGCTGAGTGTCATCAGCATAGCAGTGGTATGAGAAGCCACGTGCCTGTATGATGGGTCCCAGTGAAGTAGTGTAGATGGAGAAGAGGAGAGGTCCAAGCACTGAGCCCTGAGGAACACCCGTGGTCAGTTGATGTGCTTCGGATTCCTCTCCTCTCCAGGCAACCTTGAAAGAGCTACCTGTGAGATAAGACTCAAACCAATGGAGCGGAGACTCTGCTCAGTATTACTGTGCCCTGGAGCCCACAGTGACAGGAAACCTGTTTCCTTTGCACAAAATCTGGCCGATGGTATAACTTAACATGTCAAGGCTGATAGAATAGCTGACAAACTTATTCACTGATTTATTTGGCTTTTATTTTCTTTCAGTCAGAAAGCTTTTACAAAAATATTGTTATGGGGACCTGATATTAAACATATGACAAATAAAAACATATTGTGACAGTCCTTTCCTAAACACGTTTAAAGCAAATACTCCTTCCTTTGCTTAAGATGAGCAAGAACAGGACATGAAAAATGGACCTGTTTCTGAATAAGAGACGATTCTCAGTTTCCAACCCTAAAATAATAAATCAAATGCTTTAATAGTTACATATCATTACACACCTGTAAAAGCAGTTTGAGTCAAAGTAAATATTCTGAAATATTTAATTCTTCTGGTGTTGTTTTCATCATGTTGCTGTACAAAAACTGCAAAATATGAACCAAAAATAGTCAATAAACATTTGCCCACGTTTGTTATTTTAGAAACATCCAGTAAAAGGTAGTGATTGTGCCAATGATGTCTGATTTACACTAGAGTCCCACTTTAACACGCTTTCTGCCAGAAGGTGGCGCTCTCAGGTCAATCATTTAACCCCTTAAGCTGCATGAGCGCGTGCACGGGTTGAAGCGCTATTTTTAGCACGAGTGTAATGTTTGTTAATAGATTTAACGTAAAAAAACATCATTAATCTTGACAAACTATATATCATTCTAAAGGTCTAAACCTCAAGCATCGAGGACAGACCACTGTTTTTCAATGAAAAGCTTATAACGGCTGTATTTTTGCATGAATGTAAGCAATACACATCAAAACAATTGATAAGAAAAAAAGAGCACATACCGTAGTTTCCTAATTACGAGCCACACACGCATCCACTGATAAAAGTTCCAGAATGAATGGAAAGGTGAGGGTCCACTGAATAACATCCTATAGAGCATTTTAATCCAACGAAACAATAACGGTGTAATATTGATGGTTAATCCTTTGTTTACATCGCATTTCTGCGGAGCGGAGTATCATACTAGACTGTTATGCAATAAAATAATGCACCAAAAACCGTCTCCCGGTAGCATAAAGTGGCATGGGTTTATAGCTTTGAATGTTACGAACATAATACAACTAACCCCACTCAAAAACATGCAAAGATAGCCGGGATATAGTCAAAAATATCCAACCATATCACTCGTTTTAGCTGATGTCAGGACGTGCTCATCCAATGATAATGTCTGTTTATCTGGAGCCAATAAAAGCATTAAATCGTCATGACTGACAGAAAATGTAGCCAATGAACACACGATTCCAACGAGACCTCTCATGTGTATATTTGTCACATGGGCGTGAATATTTATTCATTTGAATGGGGCGCGCTCTCCCACGAGAAGCTGAGACGTAGTCTGTGTGACTGTGACACACACTGTGACACACACACCCCTCCCCGTCATCTGACAGCTAACAGCTAACGGGCTAGTACAGACGGTCTCTTTGTAGTAACTGTTTGCTAATCTTACTAACTGGACGGAATTTATTATCCAATGGATCGTCAAAAGAAGTTTGTATTGTGCTGAAGATGCTTTATTTGAGCTCACTCGAAGCAGCGATGTGGAAAACATTGAAGGAGAGTGAACACAGCGATGACGGTGATATGCTTGTTGACAGAGAAGTTGATCCAATAATATACCGGTGAGTTGCTATGTGTAGTTGTTTATGTATATTGAGAATGTGTGTGAGAATGTATTTATTTTATTGTTTCTGTGTGCTAGAAAAAATGCAATATACCAGTATGCATTATACATATGCTGATATTTTGCATTTTTCCTAGCACACATGGGGAAAAATTATATATAAATTTTCCCCATGTGTGTGTAAATAAAACATATATATATAACACATGTAATTGTTTATATATATATATATATATATATATATATATATATATATATATATATATATATATATATATATATATATGTATATATTGAGACTGTATTTATTTTATGTTTTTCTGTGTGCTAGAAAAATTACAATATACCAGTATAGATTATACATATACTGATATTTAGCATTTTTTCTACCACACATGGGGGAAAATTATATATAATTTTTCCCCATGTGTGTGTAAATAAAACATATATATATATAACACATGTAAATGTTTATATATATATATATATATATATATATATATATATATATTGAGACTGTATTTATTTTATGTTTTTCTGTGTGCTAGAAAAATGACAATATACCAGTATAGATTATACATATACTGATATTTAGCATTTTTTCTAGCACACACAGGAAAAAATATATATATATAAAAAACAAATTGACGAAAAAAGAAAAGTTCTGGACGGCCGACCATCTGTGTGATTGTTGATTTTATCGCTGGCCATCAATATGAATGCTCACTGTATCACCGGCCATTAGATTGATTGTAGGACTGTGTGCCAATGTATGGGCCGCCGTCAATATGAATGCTCACTGTATAGCCGGCCGTTAGATTGATGCTTGGGCTGTGTGAGAATGTATAGGTGGCCGTCAATATGAATGCTGTCTAACCGACTGCCCATCAATTTCATTGTTCATGGGATGGCCTGTAATTAGAGTGAATGATGACAGTGTGATTGTTGATTGAATGGGCAAACTAGACAGAAATAATACATGCAGTGCTAATTCTCTTTCCTTTCCTTGCCATTCTACAGGCATCAGGTTGAGTCTTCAGATGAGCTATGGCATCCAAGCACCAGCCAACCAGCAGAAAAGAGAAGAACGCTTTCAGATTCTTCAAGATCTGCACTTGCTGTTGTAGACCTGAATCGGCCAGTAAAAGGCCAGTAAATGTTTTTTTTTTTACATTTGCAAATTGTGTGTGTTTTTATAGCTATATATTTATATTATATTGTTATTTATATTACTAGTTATATTTATAGTTATTATACTTATATTACTTGTTGTATTTTCAGTTGCAAAGAAGTTTAGCTCTTTTTTATTAATATTTCATTTTTATTATATTTTTATAAGTTCTGTTGTACAAATAAATCACTTATACAAAGTCTTATGGTTCTGCCTATTATTTTATAGTTGAAAAAGCATTCAAGCATCATATATGATGGCTAAAACAGCTTGCAGTACCCTTCATAACATTAGGTTATCAAGTCTCCTGTAGGTTTCTTGGCACCTGGACATATTCTTAGAAAAAAGCATGCAGGAACCCCATTTTTCATGATATCTTCGTCAAATTTTAAATATAAACTGATGAGACTTGTGCCTTTCAATTCATTAACTAACTGGATTCCTCCAGGCTTATTTTCATATAATTTTACATCAAATAATAAAGTGTTCATTGTAGCACAAATCATCTTCAAGACACTTCAACTTCTATAACTGTTTGTCTTTCTAAGTTTTTTTCTACTTTAATGTTTGGGTAATAAACTCTAAAGTGTCTTCTTTTTAAAGATGTCTAAATTGTGCATGTAGTGCAAATTGTTCAGCAACTGCAATTGTTTTAGTTGGGAGATGTCATTTCTGGGGATGTGCCTCAAGCAGGCGGAGGGAGAAATGGAACAGACATAGTCTTGGAAAAAAGCTTGCAGGAACCACATTTTTCATTATATCTTCCTCAAACTTGAACTATAAACTGATAAGTCGTGTGGCTTTCAATCCATAACTGAACTGGATTCCTCCAGGTCTATTTTCATATATTTTTACATGAAATAATACAACATTCTGTGTAGTGCAAATAATTTTTGAGGCATTTCAACTATTATAATTTTTTATCTGTTTGAGAAATATCAACTCTGATTGCTTTTTATTAGAGTCCCAAGTGTCTTCTTTCCAAAGATACCTTAATTGTGCCTGTAGCACACTGTTCTCAGGAGCTATAATTGTTTTAATTCAGGTAGGTCGTTTTCAGCTGTGAGCCCCAAAGTGGGGGTGCAGCTTAACAGGTTAAACACAAAGCACAGATATAAACTGAGTTAGTTAAGGAAAGCCACTAAAGGCCTTTTTGTTATTTGCTGGTGAAGATGTTTCTCCTGGTCTTTTTGATATTTTCTGCTCTTGAGGGTAAGTGACGTATAAGAAATGGAAAAATAATAGAAAAATACAGATTTAATGTTAATGAGTAAAACACCTGTTTAATTAGTCCATGAATTGTAATGATTTCTTTCTTCTTTTCTTGTTTTACACAGAGAGTGCTGATGCTGAAGTTATAACACCACTCCTCCCAGAGAAACATGTTTTGGCAGGAGAAGATGTTACACTGATCTGCAACTACAGCGGCTATGTTCAAACTTTACAGTGGTACCGTCAGTATCCCGGATCCCAACCTGAGAACCTCATTTTACACCCTGAGAACAACAATCAGTCCAGTCAAGTCAATATCTGGTGTGACCACCATTTGCCTCACGCAGTGCAACACATCTCCTTCACATAGGGCCCTATCTTGCACCCAGCGCAATTGACTTTGTACACCGACGCATGTGTCATTCCTATTTTGCACCCGCGCAAAGCGCGCTTTTCCCTGCACAGAAGCACGTCGCTAAACTAGTGAATGAACTTGCGCTCCCTGGGCGGTTCAGCGCAAAAAAGGAGGCGTGTTCCGGCGCAAACAATCCCTGGTGCTATTTTGCTGTTCCATTAAACAATTGCGCCACTGACCAGAAAAAACCTAGTCTAAAGTCAGTGGCGCGTTGCGCGTTGTTCATTATGCTATTTTAAGGGCGCATGCTTGACCATAATGTATAGCGTGCACAACGCGCATACACTTTGCTCATGTAATCTACACAGATGCAAGTTATTTTTGCAAATCATAAATTGTTACACTAAAAAAATATTAACACATGAGATGACGGAAATCATTGTGGTGAGCCACGACGATGTGAAAAAATAGGCATAAATCTAGCTTACAAATGATTCAGGCTAATTGTAATAATTAAGGATCAGACCTGTTTGCCCAATAGTGGCAAGACATATATGTATATAAGGACATCTGACAAATTGGTTTGACCGTCAAGAACCAGGAAAAAAAATCGGTGAGGGTGGACGCAGCTATGTCCTCGGCTGGCGTCAGGTCCTGAGTAGAGGCAGATCCACCTCCCGTTACACGGCGTGCCCGATTGATACTGGCAAGCTTGGACTTTCCCCGTCTTCTGATGTCATTGTAGCGCTTGCGGCACTGGTGCGACGTCCTGGGGATGCCAGCTGATGAAACAATTGTGGCTATTTCCTCCCACGCCTGTTTAACCGACGCTATTTTGGGTGGGTTTCTCCCATCCCCATACAACACAACTTCTCTGTCTTTCACTGCTCTTACAAGAACATCAGTCTCCTCGGCTGTGAACCGCTCCTGGCGTGCGCCTGGTAAATAAGCCATAATAATAGCAATCCATAATGGAACTTGCGCACCTACTTTTAAAGGGAATGTTGGATGACGCTCTGATTGGTTTATTCACGTTACGCCCAAACCACACCTATGAATAATGAAGCTACTTCAGACCAACCCATTTTAGATTTGCGCCGGGCGCAAGAGCCATTTATCCCGCCGGGAAAATAGCAACAGCGCCGAGACCCGCCCACAAAGTTACTTGCGCTTCGCGCTTTGACACTTGCGTTTCAGATCGTTAAAATAGGGCCCATAGAGTTGATCAGTTGTTGATTGTGGCCGGTGGGATGTTGGTCCACTCCTCTTCAATGGCTGTGAAGCTGCTGGATATTGGCAGGAACTGGAACACGCTGTCGTATACGCCGATCCAGAGCATCCCAGATCCTTGCAACACGGAGCCGTGCATTATCATGCTGCAACAATCGGTTTGCATAACCAAAGAATTTCTGCACAAACTGTCAGAAACCGTCTCAGGGAAAATCATCTGCATGCTCGTCGTCCTCATCGGGGTCTCGACCGGACTGCAGATCGTCATCGTAACCGACTTGAGTGGGCAAATGCTCACATTGGATGGCGTCTGGCACTTTGGAGAGGTGTTCTCAGTCTGTGAGGGAGGAGCTCAAGGTTTTGTCAGCAGAATAAAACAAAGAGACAACAATGCCTTACCTTCATACTGATAGAATCTGAACTCCAACTACAGAATCATGTCACTCATCTCTTCTGTTTTAATATTTATCCTCTCTTACTGTAAGTACTATTTATCACATTTATCACATTTTAGACCGTATTCCAGAACATCACTAAAATAAATAAATCCATTGCATTGGTTGATTGTTGAATGTGTTTGCAGGTGAAGTGAAAGGGAATGTCATCAGACCAGAGCAACCATCTGTAGTTTTAACTGAAGGAAGCAGCATCAATCTGTCCTGTACATATGATGGATCAGCTTACAGTCTCCACTGGTACCGGCAGACGCCTGGATCAACACCAGAGTTTCTGCTGCTAATTGTTGAGTCTTCTAAATATGTCACCAAAGCTTCTCCACCTCAGCCGCATATGTCCATCAGACTCGATGATAAGCGTGTGGATCTGGAGATCTCCTCTGCTGCTGTATCAGACTCTGCTCTGTATTACTGTGCTCTGCAGCCCACAGTCACAGGAAAACCATCTACACTGCACAAAAACATGAGTCTTGTATATGCGAGCCCCTTAGATATCAACCAAAAAGCGTCAAGGCCCACAACCACCAAAGACTGTGGGCCCAGCTCGCTCTGCCCCTCCTCCTGTGAGATTTCTTCGGTCACAATGCCAGGGCACACACCCTCCTCCATCTGCACCAAAAACAACTGATACCAGCTCTCAGTGACATGTTCTGGGTCCTCGCAAAGTCAACAGCAATCTTATCAAATGTTTACAAAACAAGCGTGAGCCCAGTGTGCCTTTATCTTTCTCTATTTCTGTTCTGTTACGTGATAGAAAGTCCAAGGCTTTCTCAGGCCGTATGGCAAACCCATCTAATCTGCTGCCTGTTAATTGTCAAACTAAGATTACTATGGGGGAAAAAATTAAAATTAATACTGTTAAGTTAGCACTCTTAAACATCCGTTCACTTAAAAACAAATCATTTCTAGTCAACGACTTAATATCCACAAACAACCTAGATTTTTTGCTTCTAAATGAAACGTGGCTAGAAGACAGCTACAGTGCAACAGTCCTCAATGAAACAGCCCCTCCTAACTTTACTTTTATGAGTGTCTGCAGACCAGTCAGAAGGGGTGGAGGGGTCGCAGCTCTATTTAACCTCTTAACAAGCGCCCCATTTTTGAGAATTCTTTGAAAACAATATACCCAAATGAAAATGTCTGCAGCTCTTAAACCCTATGGTCTATATTCATAAACCTGGTCTTATTTTAAACTAGACACTTGAAATATTGCTACCCAAGAGTCATAATAACTCAAAGTAATATGGGAACAGAGTAATATACATGTAAGTGACTCACGTTTTTTGTTTTTTTTTTCACTTAGGGAAAAAAATATTATAATTTAATGTTAAGAGCCTGAAAATAACTTAAATATAAAACTGAATGTCTAATCATGTCATGATTCAAATATGAGGATGATTCTCTCAGTAATGTAGCTTCTGTAAGCTTTTATGTCAAGAAAAGTCTAGGCGTCATTTCAAAAAGGCCATTTATTTCAGAACATTTGCTATTGTAAAGAGTAGTTTTTCTTTCAAATAAATCTGCAATAAACTGCAATAAACTACTAATTATAATGGATAAACAGTTACTGAAAAACTAAAGCAACTATTTACAGATAGTTGTAAATAGTTCAGCAATTCAGAAAAAACTGAATTTTTAATTATTGGACAAAAAAGCTCCACAAGTAGTAACCTAGAATACTGTCTAACACTTGATGGCTGTTCTGTCAAGTCCTCGTCGTCAGTGAGGAACCTGGGTGTGCTCTTTGATACCAATCTTTCGTTTGAAAGCCACGTTTCTAGCATCTGTAAAACTGCTTTCTACCATCTTAAAAATATATCTAAATTAAGGCACATGCTCTCAATGCAAAATGCTGAACAGTTAGTTCATGCGTTCATGACCTCAAGGTTAGATTATTGTAATGCTCTACTGGGTGGTTGCCCTGCTCGCTTAATAAATAAACTCCAGCTGGTCCAAAACGCAGCAGCTCGAGTTCTTACTAGAACCAGGAAGTGTGACCATATTAGCCCAGTTCTGTCAACACTGCACTGGCTGCCTATTAAACATCGCATAAATTTTAAAATCTTACTTATTACTTACAAAGCACTAAATGGTTTAGCTCCCCAATACTTGAGCGAGCTCTTAACATATTATACTCCATCACGTCTACTGCGCTCTCTAAACTCTGGCCAGTTGATCATACCGAGAATATCCAAATCAACTGCAGGCGGTCGATCCTTTTCCTATTTAGCACCTAAACTCTGGAACAGTCTTCCTAACATTGTTCGGGAAGCAGACACACTCTGTCAGTTTAAATCTAGACTAAAAACACATCTCTTTACTGTGGCATACACATAAAACACTTTTTCAATGAAATGATTGTTAGGCTGCATTAACTAGGTCAGCCGGAACCGGGAACACTTCCCATAACACCTGATGTACTCGTTACATCATCAGAAGAATGGCATCTACGCTAATGATAGTCTCTCTGTTTTATCCCGAGGTTTACTGCAGTCAGCCGGATCCGGGCCGTATCCAGTTCAGATGGTGGATCTGCGCCCGGAGAAGACCAACACAGGACCCCGAAGTGTCTGGGAGACCGTGATTAGACGCCCCCTGCAACTGCCTCATCAACACGGCATCTCAATAAACCTGTCTCCGGCGTGTTGACTCAGATTGTTCGAATATTACAATTAAATAATACTTAAATCGATATGTCATCCTCAATAAACTCGTCTCCAGCGTGTTGCCTCCGATCATTCGAATATTGCACTTTAATAATTATTTAATCAACATCATCCTCAATAAACCCGTCTCCAGCATGTTGCCCCCGGTCCCTCGAATATTCTGATCTATTATGACCTCCGAGCTGTAAAACTGCCAGAATAATAATAATAATAATACGCTGTTTGTTAATTGGCCAGAGGAGAACTGGCACCCCGACTGAGCCTGGTTTCTCCCAAGGTTTATTTTTCTCCATTAGGTCACCTGATGGGGTTTTGGTTTCCTTGCCACTGTTGCCTCTGGCTTGGCGTGCTCAGTTGGGGACACTAAATTTTTCAACTAAACATCGAAATACATCTAAATAATAAACTAAATTAACCATTTAAACTAAATTACTGATCAAATTATTGATCTAAAGCCCACACTGTCACTGTATGATACTTGAAATTTTTCCAGAATGGCTCTACAGCTGAATAAAATTATGCTGCATTATTTTCCTGTTTAACACTGTAAAGCTGCTTTGAAACAATCTACATTGTTAAAAGCGCTATATAAATAAAGTTGACTTGACTTGACTTGACAGAGATTACAAAGTGTAAAAAACTCATTTAGCTGATGGGAAGCGTCAGTAAGAGTTTTGGGCGCTCCACTGCAGTTGCGCCATGGAGAGCGCGCAGCCAGCGCACAAACAGTATTCACCTAAGCCTACTTACGTAAACTGCGCAAGATAATGCCTTTTGATTGGTTACTAAGTCCATCAATCAAACCTTTGTTGGAAAGGCATTGGCTGGGCACCGAGTGCCTTTATCCAACGAAAACCATGGGCGCAATGATTGACAGCTCACCAAGCCTGTAAGGCACGATGCATCCCAGGAGAGTCTCTGATTGAAGGAGAGAGACGAGGGTTGAACAATTTCACGTGGGATAGACTATTCTAGCAGGGGGAGTTTGCCAGACATGGATTAGAATCGATATTTCATTGAAAATGGACATGATTGATTACGCTAACTCAAAACTCTCTTGCAAACAACGGAGGATTTTTAGTTTTTTCCCTATTTTTTCGTTGTTTTGGATTAAAAAGTGGGATGCATTTTGAAGAGTGGACTCTTACACAGAGATAGTGTCAGGGTTCTGTCACTTCTGTCTAGTTTATTCATGGTTTTGTGACAGAGTCCTGACACTCCTGTATTGTTTGTCTTGTCTTGTGTGAGCGTGCAGCTTTGAGCATGCTCAAGCTGCGTGCTCTTCTGTCCTTGTGTTTTGTGTGCGGGCGTGGTGTTCGGATCCCAGCACTTCGGTCTAGTTTGGGTTTCAGTTTTGTGTTGGGATTCGGACATTCATGCTCCGCGTGTTTGTTTTGTCACTCTGTCTTGTCACGTGAGCATGTGCTCTTCTGTTTGTGTAGCACACGGTTCATGTTTACATCGGCCGTGTGCTTTCATGTTATGTTTTGTCTTACGTTGTGTAGCACGTGGTTGGTGTTTTTCACTGGCTACGTGCTACGTCATGTTGTCATGTTTTTTTTGTGAACATGCAGCTGATGAGTTCTCATTAGCTGCATGTTCATGTCAAGTTTGGTGTTAGCACATGTCTTGTTAAGTGTTTCTTTGTGCCATGTGCTCGAGTCCATTGTCTAACCCCGCCCACCTTGTTTCCTGATTATTGGTTAATTTGCCCCACCTGTCTTCCCTCGTTACCCTCTTTTGTTTGTTCCCTATTTAATCTCCTTGTGTTTGCAGTTTAGTGCCGAATCGTCGTCGAATGTACCTCTTGTTTCCCTGCTCCTGTCAAGTCATGCCAAGCCAAGTAAAGTCAAGTCTGTTTTTCCCCCTCGGGGTAGTTTTGTTTTGTCTTGTTTTTTTGTTTTATTATTATCATTAAAAGCCCATATCCTCTGCATCTGAGTCCTCGCTCCTTTCCCTTCACCAACCCTGACAGATGTATGCGGGTGTTTATTGGATTCGTCCGATCTGATCTGAACGACAGGAGATGAAAGATGAGTAACGCTAATATTTTGCTAATGTTTACATGGACGGCCCTTTAGCGTTTCATTTAACCCTTTCCTCTCTGGTGTATTTATTGCAAAAACAAGTTCAGAACATGAATCTTGAGTGTTTTAGCTTTCAAATGATGCATAGTTTGTGATAGTTGATTGAATATTTTGTATAAAACAAAAGTAAATAAAAGTACACACACGCCCACTTCCGTCAACCCCCCCGCCCACGATCCGATGCGGGTTAAGAAGTTAAAGATGTCTATCAATGTAAGCAAGTATCATTTGGTGACTATTTGTCTCTAGAATATCTGGGCATTGTGCTAAAAGGTGCACCACGCATCCTGCTTATCATTATTTATAGGCCTCCGAAATATTCTCCGGACTTTATTGATGACTTTACAGAGCTGTTATCAGCAATCTCATCTGAGTATGACTGTTTTGCTATTGCTGGGGATTTTAACATTCACATTGACAATGCTGAATCCAGTACAACAAAATATCTCATGACTGTTCTTAACACTTTTGATTTGACACATGTTCACGGACCCACACATGATCGTGGACACACTCTAGATTTACTTATCAGTAAGGGTCTAAATATTTCGTCAATAGTTATTAATGATGTAGCACTGTCTGATCATTTCTGTATTTTCTTTGATATATCAATCTCTCCTGCCATTGAAACTAGATCTGTCTCTGTCAAAAAGAGATGCTTAAATGAGAACACTAGTGTGCTGTTTATGAAGGCTATATCTCTAACACCAAGCATATCTGCAGACTCTGTTGATTTTCTCCTTGACTCTTTTAACTCAAAAGTTAAGGGTGTAATTGATGATATTGCTCCTGTAAAAGCCAGGAAAAAGAGTGGCAAACAAAAAGCACCCTGGAGAAACTCAACAGCAGTGCAATTAATGAAAAGACAATGCAGGAAATCTGAACGCATGTGGCGAAAGACAAAACTTGTAGTCCATTATAAGATCTATAAAGACAGTCTTCGTGCTTTCAATGTGGAACTAGGCAAAGCTAGACAGACCTTCTTTTCAAATATTATAAACCGAAACATAAACAACATGCGTACTCTTTTTGCTACTGTAGAGAGACTAACAAACCCCCCGAGTCACATTCCCAGTGAAATGCTCTCAGACAGCAAATGTAGTGAGTTTGCTTTCTTCTTCTCAGAGAAAATCAATAATATCAGAAATGCGATCAGCACATCCTTGAGTTTCTCTGGGGTGAATCAGATCAGACCACAACCTCAGAAAGTTACTATGACTGATTTCGAAGCAATTGATGGTAAAATTTTAGAAGAAACAGTACAACACCTTAAAACATCAACCTGCGCCCTTGACACACTCCCCACTTCTTTTTTCAAAAGTGTGTTTAACTGTTTAGAAGCAGATCTCCTAGAAGTGGTAAACGCCTCACTTCTTTCTGGGACTTTTCCAAACTCCCTAAAAACCGCAGTAGTTAAGCCTCTCCTGAAAAAGAGAAATCTGGATAACTCCATATTGAGCAACTACAGACCAATCTCAAATCTCCCCTTCATAGGCAAGAGCATTGAAAAAGTTGTTTTCAGTCAGCTGAACAAATTCTTAAGCTCAAACGGATACTTTGACAATTTTCAATCTGGTTTCCGACCACATCACAGCACAGAGACGGCCCTCATTAAGATAATAAATGATATTCGCCTCAATACAGATACAGGCAAAACATCAATTTTGGTACTACTGGACCTCAGTGCTGCATTCGACACTGTTGACCACAACATACTTCTTGACAGGCTAGAAAATTGGGTTGGGCTTTCTGGAATGGTCCTCAAATGGTTCAGGTCATACTTAGAAGGGAGAGGTTATTATGTGCGTATAGGTGACCATAAGTCTGAGTGGACATCCATGACATGCGGAGTCCCACAAGGGTCAATTCTTGCACCACTCCTATTCAACCTGTATAAGCTGCCACTCAGCCAAATAATGAAAATAACAAAATGGCTTACCACAGCTATGCTGACGACACCCAGATCTACTTAGCCCTATCACCTAATGACTACAGCCCCATTGACTCTCTATGTAAATGCATTGATGAAGTTAACAGTTGGATGTGCCAAAACTTTCTTCAGTTAAACAAAGACAAAACTGAAATTACTACATTTGGAAACAAAGATGAAATTCTCAAGGTGAATGCATATCTTGAGGCTAAAGGCCTGAAATCAAAAAATCAAGTCAGGAATCTTGGTTTGATTTTGGAGTCAGACCTGAGTTTCAATAGTCATGTCAAAGCAATAACTAAAACAGCTTACTATCATCTCAAAAATATATCAAGAATTAGATGCTTTGTTTCCAGGCAAGACTTAGAGAAACTCGTTCATGCTTTTATTACCAGTAGGGTGGATTATTGTAATGGTCTCCTCACCGGCCTTCCCAAAAAGACCATTAGACAGCTGCAGCTCATACAGAACGCTGCTGCCAGGATCCTGAGCAGAACCAGAAAATATGACCATATCACACCAGTCCTCAGATCTTTACACTGGCTTCCAGTTACATTTAGGATCGATTTTAAAGTGCTATTACTTGTATATAAATCACTCAATGACCTAGGACCTCAATACATTGCAGATATGCTGATTAAATACAAACCCAACAGATCACTCAGATCATCAGGATCAAGTCAATTAGAAATACCAAGGGTTCACTCAAAGCAAGGAGAGTCTGCTTTTAGCTATTATGCCAGCCGTAGCTGGAACCAGCTTCCTGACCAGATCAGATGTGCTCCAACAGTAGCCACTTTCAAATCCAGACTCAAAACACATTTGTTCAGCTGTGCATTTACTGAATGAGCACTGTGCCACTGTACGTGCTTTGTCCGAACTGCTTGCATTTTTAATTTATATGCTTAAATTTAACCCTGTTTTTATTTATATTTTTAATTATACTCTTTATTTTTATCTTTCAATATTTTCTTTATTTTTTATTTCTTTTAATTCCTATTATAACTGTAATATTTTTATTTCATTTCTGTGTAAAGCACTTTGAATTGCCACTGTGTATGAAATGTGCTATACAAATAAACTTGCCTTGCCTTGCCTATATTGTATAGTCATATTTCTAAGAGGGAGGAGCTTCTTCCCCTGCAGTGTCTCAGTCTTTCCCCTCTAACATAGTGCTGCTTTTGTCTGAGAACTACCATGTTAGCAGATGTTAGTGATCTGACCTGCATTGTGCCAGAAGGTGGAGCTCTAAAGCCATTGTAGTTCAGTCTCAGTTCAGATTAAAAACAGAGCAGACAGACTTACAGTGAGTCACTTCTACTCTAGTAACTGTAAGTCTTGACTCTCAGGGTCATTATCTCTTATTAGTGCAGATGTTGCTCCTGGTATTCATTATAGCTTCTCTTCTAAGAGGTGAGTGATTCATTACAATTACTGTGGAAGTGTTTTTTCTTCTTATCCTGTTGACAATCTGAATTAGTCCATTACTAATAATATTTGTGTGTGTGTGTGTTTTAATCAGAGAATGCTGCTGCAGACGTGATAACACAACTCCGCACAGAGAATCGTGTTTTTGAAGGAGAAAATGTTACACTGAACTGCAACTACACTGGCAGTGTTGATAATTTGCAGTGGTACCGTCAGTATCCCGGATCCAAACCTGAGCACCTCATTATATTCTTTGAGACCCACCCCACATCAGAGCCCTCTCTCCGTCTGACCGCTGCTGCTGATAAAACCAACAAACATATGAATCTGACTATCTCTTCTACAGAAGTCAAAGACTCTGCCATGTACTACTGTGCCCTGCAGCCCACAGTGACAGGAAACACAACTGCACACTACAAAAACTCAATGAGAAATCAGATTTAAGGCAGAAGATCATGATGCACAATTGAAAGGATATGTAATAAATATAATATGCTGTATACTGTTGCTTTTCTCTGAGAACTACCATTTTAGCAAATGTTAGTTTAGCTTTTACTTGTTAATTATTGGTCATGTAAGGCCACTTTTACAAGACAAACACACTATAATTTACAATATTGTAACATAGGAGTCCACTGATGGCAAGTGTTGAAGAACCCAAGTGCAGTTTATTAATTCAAACTTAAACAAAACATAAAAGAAGCAAGGACTTGACTATACCACAGAACACTCACCAACAGCGGGTAACATATAACAAAGCTAGATAAAGACGCACGGCAAACATTAGGGTTTAAATACACAGAAAAAACTAATGACAAACAAGGAACACTTGTGCACAAACCAAACAATTAACCAATGAGAACTCGGCGGCCATCTTGGGCAGAGGGCCCTGGCGCGAAATTTCAAGAAATTCAACTACATAGTCCTTTTACCTTAAATACTTTAAGTCAAACAGCAGCAACACACTGACTAATTAGTGAACAAATAAATATAAGTGAACAAAAAACAGAGGCATGTATTATCAATATCACACCCAGTGGAGTCAAAAGTCTGAGACCAGTAGTGAAAATGCCTTTATTTTAGAGTTTTTCATTGCAATGCTTTTTATTCACTGATGTTATGCAGCATTACTTGATAATATTCCAAAAAGCATGTTGTAGGCTACTTCAGTTGAAGCAGGAAAATCTAATCTTTGCATGGTCAGTGTCACAAATGTGCTTATTTTATTATTGACCTAGAAATATATTCATTATTATTATTATTTTCAGACTCTTGGAGCCCACAGTATAATGAACACGTTTGAAACAGTCATTGAAGTCAGAACCACAGGAGGGAGCTCTTCTGAGCCGAGAAGCTGCTTCGTGTAGTAATTATGAAACTCTAATCCAGCTGATACTTCATCTTTGAAATTCTTTAATCTCTAATATGTTTCTATGGGTGGTTTTAGGTCTGAGATTAGCTCTGTTTTCACTGGCATTCCCCAGGGCTCAGTCTTGGGCCCTCTTCTCTTTAATATTTATCTGTCACCACTTGGTCATTTGCTGCGATCACTTGGCCTCCATTAACACTTTTATGCTGATGATATGCAGATTTATATACACTCAAAACACCCTGATGTTGGTTCTCTCTGGCTGTATTTCTGAGATAAACACATGGATGAGTAATAATGTCTTGAGTCTGAACAGTGGTAAAACTGAAGTTATGCTCATTGGTTCCATCATCAAATTTCCAAAGCTGTTTCACCGTCTTTGACAATTGATGGCTCTGTCTTGGAGACTCAATGCAAAGCGAGGAACCTTGGAGTTATTTTTGATGCTAGTCTTTCATTTGATTCTTTTGTTCAGAGTACAGTTAAATCGTCCTTTTTTCAGCTAACAAATATAGCAAGATTGCGTCCTATGCTAAATTTCTCTGCAGCTGAAAAGCTGATAAATTCCTTTGTTGTCTCTCGGATAGATTTTTGTTTAGCTGGAGTTTCTAAATCAACACTAAACAAACTGCAATATGTACAAAACTCAACCGCCAGGATCTTGACTGGGTCCAGGATATGTGATCCTATTACTCCCGTCTTGGAGTCCTTACACTGGCTCCCGGTCAGCTTCTGAGTTAATTTTAAAAGGATGATGCTAACATATAACCCTGTTGAAAAAACAGCAAATGTTGGTTAGGTATGTTTTGAAGCATGGCAGCTGGTCATGAGCTGGTTTAAGCTGGTCCTTAGCTGTTCATGAGCTGGTTTAAACTGGTCACGTACTGGTCCTAAGAAATAGCTCAAGCTCAAACCAGTTGACTTGCTTCAAAACATACCTAACTAGCATATGCTGCTTTTTTTTAACAGGAAAATCATTGCTTGGCTGCACATTATTTATCTGAATTGTTCATTTCCTATACCCCAAACCGTAGACTGCGCTCTTCACAATCCACCTAGTTGGTTGTTCCTCAAACACACTTGAGATCTGGGACAGGGCTTTCTCTTCATATGCCCCTGCCCTTCTGAACTCTCTGCCTCTTGAACTCTGGGAAGATCAGACCTAAAACAGCTTAAAGCTCGACTTAAGACATATCTTTTTAAATTAGCATTTGTTTGTTGATGTTACTTTTATTACATGAGCTAATGCTTATTTTTTTGTACAGAGCTTTGAGAAGCTGCTTTTAAAGGCGCTTTATAAAATAAAGTTGGCCCCACTTTATATTAGGTGGCCTTAAGTACTATGTATTTACATAAATATAATAAGTACAATGCACTTACTGTGTTCAAATTGTATTGAAAACACTTTTGCTGATATTGAGGTGGGATACGGGTAGAGTTAGGGACAGGTGTGGTGGTGTGGGTAAGTTTAAGGGTAGGGTTAGGGACAGGTGTGGGGGTATGGGTAAGTTTAAGGGTAGAGTTAGGGACAGGTGTGGTGTATGGGTAAGTTTAAGGGTAGAGTTAGGGACAGGTGTGGTGGTGTGGGTAAGTTTAAGGGTAGAGTTAGGGACAGGTGTGGTGGTGTGAGTCAGTTTAAGGGTAGAGTTAGGGACAGGTGTGATGGTGTGGGTAAGTTTAAGGGTAGAGTTAGGGACAGGTGTGGTGGTGTGGGTAAGTTTAAGGGTAGAGTTAGGGACAGGTGTGGTGGTGTGGGTAAGTTTAAGGGTAGGGTTAGGGACAGGTGTGTGGGTATGGGTAAGTTTAAGGGTAGGGTTAGGGACAGGTGTGGGGGTGTGGGTAAGTTTAAATGTAGAGTTAGGGACAGGTGTGGTGGTGTGGGTAAGTTTAAGGGTAGGGTTAGGGACAGGTGTGGTGGTATGGGTAAGTTTAAGGGTAGAGTTAGGGACAGGTGTGGTGGTGTGGGTAAGTTTAAGGGTAGGGTTAGGGACAGGTGTGGTGGTGTGTGTAAGTTTAAGGGTAGGGTTAGGGACAGGTGTGGTGGTGTGTGTAAGTTTAAGGGTAGGGTTAGGGACAGGTGTGGTGGTGTGGGTAAGTTTAAGGGTAGGGTTAGGGACAGGTGTGGTGGTATGGATCAGTTTAAGGGTAAAGTTAGGGACAAGTGTGGTGGTATAGGTAAGTTTAAGGGTAGGGTTAGGGACAGGTGTGGGGGTATGGGTAAGTTTAAGGGTAGGGTTAGGGACAGGTGTGGTGGTGTGGGTCAGTTTAAGGGTAGGGTTAGGGACAGGTGTGGTGGTGTGGGTCAGTTTAAGGGTAGGGTTAGGGACAGGTGTGGTGTATGGGTAAGTTTAAGGGTAGGGTTAGGGACAGGTGTGGTGGTGTGGGTAAGTTTAAGGGTAGAGTTAGGGACAGGTGTGGTGGTGTGGGTCAGTTTAAGGGTAGGGTTAGGGGCAGGTGTGGTGTATGGGTAAGTTTAAGCGTAGGGTTAGGGACAGGTGTGGGGGTATAGGTAAGTTTAAGGGTAGGGTTAGGGACAGGTGTGGTGGTGTGGGTAAGTTTAAGGGTAGCGTTAGGGACAGGTGTGGTGGTGTTGGTAAGTTTAAGGGTAGAGTTAGGGACAGGTGTGGGGGTATGGGTAAGTTTAAGGGTAGGGTTAGGGACAGGTGTGGGGGTATGGGTAAGTTTAAGGGTAGGGTTAGGTGTAAGGGAAGTGTCAATTGTGTAATTACAAATGTAACTACAGAAATTAATTACAGAGGTAATTACATGCAGGTATTTTTAAAAATGTAAGTACAATGTAAAAACATGTATGTACACAATAAGTGCAATGTATCAAATTATTAATTAAAATGTTAGTACATAGTAGTTAAGGCCACCTAATATAAAGTGGGTCCATAAAGTTTATTGTTATATTTACATCAGTCACTGAAGATAACTGTATTCATTATTATACAGTAAATCATTCATCATAGAAACAATTTTTGTATGAATAGTCCCAACACAACATAAATCCATTGTTGTCCACTTCCTCACCACAGGGTGGCGCTCTGCGGCTGATGGTAAAGCAGCTCAAGTTAAATGTGACTGACTCGAGGTTGAGTTTGACACTTAAAGCATTCATTCTTCTGAACAATGGCCAGGTTTACTGTAGTCTTGACTGTATTTTCACTGCTTCAGGGTAAGTCATACTTTAATTCTGATTGTTGACTAAACCTGTTAGTTTGTTACACAATCTCACAAATCAAGATTTTCTCTCTTCTTCTTTTACAGAGCGTGCTGATGCATATTCAATAGAATCTCTCTCCTCAGAAAAGCATGTTTCAGTTGGAGAAAGTGCTGTTATCTCTTGCAAATACAGTGGCCTTGGGCCCAGCTTCCAGTGGTATCGCCAATATCCAAGATCCAGACCAGAGTTCCTTGTTTTTCACACAGAGACTGGTGTTCATCCGAACCCACTTTACGTCTCACAGAGAGACCCAAAAAAGAAATTACACAAGTGTCTCTGGAGACACACCAGCGTCCAATCAACCACAATACATTATTAATGCATGAACCACATCAAGTCTTTTCATTCTGAGAGTAAAGCAGCCCATCAGAGAAGATAAAGTCTCATCCTGAGGGTGGAGCAAATTCACAAAGACTTCTGAGCTTCACAATCACTCTCCATCACAAACCAGCATGTTTCTCTTTCTCTGGATACCACTGGCATTATTCATAGGTAAATCATTCATTATTTTATCAATGTAATTGGTGACTTTAGTATCAGTTTAATAAACACAGATGTGTTTTGTCCACACAGGTCATTCCTCTGCTGACTCAATAGAGCCGTTGTCTTCTGAGAAACATATTCCCCGAGGTGTCGATGTGACTCTGTCCTGTAACTACAGTGGTCTTGTGTATGACCTGCAATGGTATCGGAAACATGTGGGATTGAGACCGGAGTTCCAGATACTTGTAAATGAAAATTCAGAGTCATCTGTGCCTCCTTTTCGTCTAACAGCAAAAGCCTCGAAAGACCAGAAACGAGTGTATCTCACCATCTCTCGTGCTGAGGTGTCAGACTCTGCTCTGTACTTCTGCGCTCTGAGGCCCACAGTCACAGAAAGCCCAGAAACACTGCACAAAAACCTGATTCAGTCATGAGATTCTGTGCTCTTACTCATTTACTGCTCAGTTTCACATCTCAACACATCATCTAACCCCTTCTCTAAGCTGGATTTCAGCATTGGGGAAAACTTAAACCTTTCTGAAATTGTGCAATTTACCTTCACATGAGCTGTTCCAGTAATGTCCATGTGCACACACACATTTTAGTTGGTCTCATTCATAAGAAACCTCTGATAACTTAAATTATACAAATGTATACAGATCTATAAATCTTGATAACAGCCTTAAGATGGACGCATGTAAGAACCTTCTATCATAACCAAAGTCTTTATAGAGGGTAAAAATATAAATACTGTCACTTTGCAATTCCTGAGTGATTGATGAAGGTCTGAAGGTGTTTGTTTGGAGTAAATAACTTCACCAGAGGCGGAGCTTCATATCAGATGTAGAAGCGTTTTCATCTGAAGGAGGTTGTCAGTCTTCAGTCTGAATGATACTCAAGGCTTTCAGATTCTCCTTCAGATTTCTGCTATCATGATTATTTTCACTCTCCTCAGTTTTTTGTGGACATTTATTGGTAAGATAAATATTACGTTTACTACTGCTTTCTACAGTTTAGTTACAGTTTGATTTCTCTAACCAGGCTTTTATTCTCCATTTATAGGCCACACAGAGGCAGATTCAATAAAACCCTTGCCAGGGAATGAAAACAGACTCATTGGTGACGCTGTTACTCTGTCCTGCAGTTACAAAGACTATACGGGGACTGTACAGAATTTACAATGGTACAGACAATATCCCAGATCCAAACCAGAGTTCCTCCTTTACATCTTCCCACATGGAGCTATGAGTGAAGATAGACCAGACAGATTTTCTGCTGAAGTTCATGAAGATACTAAACGTGTGGATCTGAAGATCTCCTCTGCTGTACAGGCAGACTCTGCTGTGTATTACTGTGCCCTGGTGCCCACAGTGACAGGAAACACACACACACCGTACACAAACCTGAGGAAACACACACACTGTACAAAACATACCTGTGATATATTACATCATATTTTACACACATTTGCCCAGTGTCTTTCAGTCAAACAGCAGCAACACACTGACTAATGAGTGACCAAATAAATTTAAGTGAACGAAAAAATGTGTTTGTTTTCACCCAGAAGAGGCTGTTCCTCTCATTTCTGTAGTCCTCATCATGTACACAAAGAGCTCAAGACTCATCATGGAAGCTCAAGTCTTGCCACAGGGTGGAGCTCCAGACTTAAATCACAGTGTTTCAGTAAAGACTCAAGAAAAGGCACGTCTGAGTTTGACCTTTCAGTCCATCAGCTGCTCTGTGCACTGGGATATTCTCAGTACTTTCAGGTGAGATTCATTGATTTATCATCAGCTCTTCTGATTTAAACATGTTAGTATTTCATTAATCTGATCACAGTAGTGAATGTAGCATGTTTTTCTGTGACAGGAGACTCTCTTGGTGATGTGATAACATCTCATGGCTCTGGAAAAGAAGCTCAAGATGGAAACAATGTTACTCTCTCCTGTAACTACAGTGGTGTTGTGTTCAATCTACTGTGGTATCGTCAGTATCAAAGATCCAAACCAGAACTCCTTCTCTCCATCTCTGAATCTGGAGAGGCAGTTAAAGCAGATCCATCAGCCCACTGGTTTTCTCCTAAAGTTGACAAACACAGAAAGCTCATGGAACTGGAGATCAGCGCTGCTAAAGTATCATTTACATTTATGCATTTAGCAGACGCTTTTATCCAAAGCGACTTACAACTTGGGAGTACAGGAAGTCAGGATTGGTCATGAAGAGTCGAGTAAGCGCAACAAGTGCCTGAAATACTGAGTCCGTGTACATTGCTCAGTGTAGCACAGGCTAGAGTAGGGAGGGAAAAAGGGAAGAAAGAGGAAAATAAAGTTTTTTTATTTATTTATTTTTTATGAGGTTAAGTGATCACGGAAGAGATGAGTTTTTAGTTGACTTTTGAATGTTGTCAATGATTCTGCGCTTCGGATGGCGGTGGGAAGATCGTTCCACCAGCTGGGAACATTGAATGAAAATGTTCTGGAAAGGGATTTTCTGCCTCTCTGTGATGGTACCACAAGCCGTCGCTCCTTAGCTGAGCGAAGGCTTCTGGTGGGGCTGTGGACTCGTAGAAGCGAGTCAAAGTATGCAGGAGCTGAGCTCGTGGTGGATCTGTAGGCAAGCGCCAGCGCCTTAAACTTGATGCGAGCAGCGAGTGGTAGCCAGTGCAGGAGATGAAGAGAGATGTGACGTGGGTCCTTTTGGGCTCGTTGAAGACGAGACGTGCTGCTGCATTCTGGATCATTAAAAGTGTTTGGATCGCACAAGAGGGGAGTCCAGCCAGAAGCGCATTGCAGTAGTCAAGTCTAGAAATAACCAGGGCCTGGACAAGAAGCTGTGTTGCGTGTTCTGTTAGGAACGGTCTGATCTTCCTGATGTTGTGGAGCGCAAACCTGCATGAGCGAGCTGTCTTAGAAATGTGGTCTCTGAAGGACAACTGGTCATCAAATGTAACTCCAAGATTTCTGACTGACTTTGGTGGGGAACTCAAGGATGTACCTAACTGGATGGTGAAGTCGTGTTGTACAGTGGGACTGGTAGGGAAGACGAAAAACTCAGTCTTTGCCAGGTTGAGCTGCAGGTGATGTTCTCTCATCCATGCAGAGATGTCCGCCAGACAGCTGGAGATTCGTGCAGCTACTGTGGGATAATCTGGTTGGAATGAGAGGTAGAGCTGAGTGTCATCAGCATAGCAGTGGTATGAGAAGCCATGTGCCTGTATGATGAGTCCCAGTGAAGTAGTGTAGATGGAGAAGAGGAGAGGTCCAAGCACTGAGCCCTGAGGAACACCCGTGGTCAGTTGATGTGCTTCGGATTCCTCTCCTCTCCAGGCAACCTTGAAAGACCTACCTGTGAGATAAGACTCAAACCAATGGAGCGGAGACTCTGCTCAGTATTACTGTGCCCTGGAGCCCACAGTGACAGGAAACCTGTTTCCTTTGCACAAAATCTGGCCAATGGTATAATTTAACATGTCAAGGCTGATAGAATAGCTGACAAACTTATTCACTGATTTATTTGGCTTTTATTTTCTTTCAGTCAGAAAGCTTTGACAAAAATATTATTATGGGGACCTGATATTAAACATATGACAAATAAAAACATATTGTGACAGTCCTTTCCTAAACACGTTTAAAGCAAATACTCCTTCCTTTGCTTAAGATGAGCAAGAACAGGACATGAAAAATGGACCTGTTTCTGAATAAGAGATGATTCTCAGTTTCCAACCCTAAAATAATAAATCAAATGCTTCAATAGTTACATATCATTACACACCTGTAAAAGCAGTTTGAGTCAAAGGAAATATTCTGAAATATTTAATTCTTCTGATGTTGTTTTCATCATGTTGCTGTACAATAACTGCAAAATATGAACCAAATAGTCAAGAAACATTTGCCCACGCCCATTTTAGAAACATCCAGTAAAAGGTTGTGACTGTGCCAATGATGTCTGATTTACACTAGAGTCCCACTTTAACACGCTTTCTGCCAGAAGGTGGCGCTCTCAGGTCAATCATTTAAACACAAAGCACAGATATAAACCGAGTTAGTTCAGGAAAGCCACTAAAGGCCTTTTTGTTATTTGCTGGTGAAGATGTTTCTCCTGGTCTTTTTGATATTTTCTGCTCTTGAGGGTCAGTGATGTATAAGAAATGGAAGAAAAATACAGATTAAATGTTAATGAGTAAAACACCTGTTTAATTAGTCCATGAATTGTAATGATTTCTTTCTTCTTTTCTTGTTTTACACAGAGAGTGCTGATGCTGAAGTTATAACGCCACTCCTCCCAGAGAATCATGTTTTGGCAGGAGAAGATGTTACACTGATCTGCAACTACAGCGGCTATGTTCAAACTTTACCGTAGTACCGTCAGTATCCCAGATCCCAACCTGAGAACCTCATTTTACACCCTGAGAGCATCAATCAGTCCAGTCTAGTCAATATCTGGTGCGACCACCATTTGCCTCACGCAGTGCAACACATCTCCTTCACATAGAGTTGATCAGTTGTTGATTGTGGCCGGTGGGATGTTGGTCCACTCCTCTTCAATGGCTGTGAAGCTGCTGGATATTGGCAGGAACTGGAACACGCTGTAGTATACGCTGATCCAGAGCATCCCAGATCCTTGCAACACAGAGCCGTGCATTATCATGCTGCAACAATCGGTTTGCATAACCAAAGAATTTCTGCACAAACTGTCAGAAACTGTCTCAGGGAAGCTCATCTGCATGCTCGTCGTCCTCATCGGGGTCTCGACCAGACTGCAGATCGTCATCGGAACCGACTTGAGTGGGCAAATGCTCACATTGGATGGCGTCTGGCACTTTGGAGAGGTGTTCTCAGTCTGTGAGGGAGGAGCTCAAGGTTTTGTCGACCGCAGCAGAATAAAACAAAGAGACAACAATGCCTTACCTTCATACTGATAGAATCTGAACTCCAACTACAGAATCATGTCACTCATCTCTTCTGTTTTAATATTTATCCTCTCGTACTGTAAGTACTATTTATCACACATTTTAGACCGTATTCCAGAACATCACTAAAATAAATAAATCCATTGCATTGGTTGATTGTTGAATGTGTTTGCAGGTGAAGTGAATGGGAATGTCATCAGACCAGAGCAACCATCTGTAGTTTTAACTGAAGGAAGCAGCATCAATCTGTCCTGTACATATGATGGATCAGCTTACAGTCTCCACTGGTACCGGCAGACGCCTGGATCAACACCAGAGTTTCTGCTGCTGATTGTTGAGTCTTCTAAATATGTCACCAAAGCTTCTCCACCTCAGCCACATATGTCCATCAGACTCGATGATAAGCGTGTGGATCTGGAGATCTCCTCTGCTGCTGTATCAGACTCTGCTCTGTATTACTGTGCTCTGCAGCCCACAGTCACAGGAAAACCATCTACACTGCACAAAAACATGAGTCTTGTATATTGTATAGTCATATTTCTAAGAGGGAGGAGTTTCTTCCCCTGCAGTGTCTCAGTCTTTCCCCTCTAACATAGTGTTGCTTTTGTCTGAGAACTACCATGTTAGCAGATGTTAGTGATCTGACGTGCATTGTGCCAGAAGGTGGAGCTCTAGAACCATTGTAGTTCAGCCTCAGTTCAGATTAAAAACAGAGCAGACAGAGGCTGCGTTCGAAACCGCATACTCATTGAGTAGGTACTCATTTTCAATAAGTACTTACTTAACAAGCTCTAAAAGAGTAGGTACTATATTGCCTGATCTCGTTAAGTATGAATGCGATCCACACTTTATGCGCCATGTTGACGTTATCATGTGACCTACGACGTTATCTCAAGCGCAACAACTTGAAAGACGAGTGACAGGTTTAATTCATCGATCTATAAATATCTTAATATTGATTAAACTTGCTAATTTTGTGGGCTTGTTGAAGAAACAGCTGCCCATTTATTTTGTCATATTAAATCTGACCCAGTTGTATCCTTACCAAAACCCACAATCGTGATCTCTTAAATATGTTGTTAATTTCTTTATTTTATATGCAAAACATTTCATCCACAAGCAAAATTGGCCTAAATCTCCTTTATATTTTCCTTTTTCTTTTTAAATTTAACTCCTGTTTTTTCCCTCAAGCTTATGAAATAAAATTTAATTGCATTATGATGAATTATTCAAAGATATCTAACCTTGTTATTGTTTTTTCTCTGTATATAATGTATGCAAACCCATGATATTTGTTTTATTATTAGGACTGTTAAAAATACAACCATGTAATTATAAAATAAAAGATAGGCCTATGAGTGACAGGTGCAGTAACAGCTCAAAGCATCAGTAACTCCACAGCCTGTGCGGTTTCCCTCAGAGTCTGCAGAGAGACGTCTTTCAGCTGCTCGAAGATCTCACCTTGGGAGAAAACTGTTGATTTTATACTTTTAAAATGTAAGTTCACTATTCAAAATTAAGATTACCCTGTCCCTTCTGAACTCCACAACCTTGAAGCAAGAGTGGAGAACATGTGCGGGACAATGCTCTCCATCAGCATGACTACTTAAAACGTTTTGTTGTCAGCATCCCATTTCTTGCCATATTTGATTTAATATTTTTACAATTACATGCTATTTGTATTGTAGCTTTACAATACAAATAGTATTGTCGTGTAGTGGGCTAAACACTGAACTGATAAGCAGAAGGTTTCTGCTTGGATCTCCGCAGCCGTCACCACCAGTGTGTCCTTGAGCAAGGCTCAACCACAGAAGCTCTGCAGCAAATGCACAGACATCAAGAATCAGAAAAGTGCTGAAATAACTCTGTTTGAAATTAAAATAAAATACAACTTAAGATTTAAATGTATGTTTTATTCATTTCTGTAGTATACTCAAAGCCTTTGATGACAGCCTTCCTTCGTCACCCTCTCTCCAGTCTCCACCAGATAAACACACACGTGCTCTTCTGCCCCTGTAACATCAGACAACTTTCATGTTACCTGTATCTTAAACAACACCTTCATAAAAGCATAAAAGTTTATGTGCTCAATAGCCTTAAATGTTGAGGTAGTTGCTGATGTGTTAATGTTCCTCAATTCATCAACAGTACTAATGGACAAATAAAAAAAGATAACTTATGTTTAGTTACTTTATGTAGATCTATTAACATTACGTTCATGTAAAGTAAGCAGTGTTGACAACAGTGAACTCTACATTATAGCACACACACACATCACTCTGATCAGATTTCATGCTGTGATGTCATCTGCAATACTTATCGAAAATGTTCCTGTCAGATGTTAAATAAACATTTAGTAAGCATCTTTATCTTTAAGTATATCGTTTATGTAAATCCACTTTGGAGACGTGTGTGTGTGTGTGTGTGTGTGTGTGTGTGTTACTGGAGCTCATACATAATAAAACGTGTTTTTACAGCCCAATCACAACTACACTATACTGTCTGTCGTCTTTACACTTTTAACAATTCAACAGTTTAACGTTACTCTACAGTAGTCCAACAAATGCTATTTTAACACAAGGAACGGTGATTTTGGTTTGTAATACTCACATTTGATTGGCTTTTCTCCGCCTGACGTATCCTTTCCTGTGGCCTCATGGGAAGGCAGGGATAGAAAAGTATCTGACGATGGGTGCTTCACAATCTGGGCGTAATCAGTAAGCCATCCGGGAACTTCTCGCCTACTCTTTTATGATTACTGAGGTTTCGAACATACTATTCCTTTCACGTACTGTTTTCGCCTACTATATAGTAGGTAAGTAGGCATATTCGAACGCAACATCAGTATACGCACGTCCGAATCTCGCGAGAAATACTCCAAAACCCTGGTAGTTCTCGCCTTCTCTTTTATGAATACAAAGGATTCGAGCATACTCTTCGCTCGCCTACTGCTTTTTACATACTATATAGTAGGGAAGTATGCGGTTTCGAACGCAGCCAGACTTACATTGAGTCACTTCTACTCTAGTAACTGTAAGTCTTGACTCTCAGAGTCATTGTCTCTTATTAGTGCAGATGTTGCACTGCATGAAAAGTGGGATTTTCGACCCCGTAAACGCCTGTATACTCCCGGAAATCTCCCTAATTTTCGGCAGTTTTCGACAATTTAGAGGCAGCGAACGTCGCGTTCGTCTGTGCCACAAATTGTCATAAACGAACCATGACGTAGGTGGAGAGCCCCCCCGCTGAGAGAGCCCGCGGAGGTGCGACGCCTCTAATTTGCATATGAATAACAGCGAAACCAGAGAGTCAACGGCCAGACTTGAATTTACTCACTCACTATTGGCTGAAGCCACTACATTTAAACAAGAAAAATCCCTCGTGATTGGTTGGCAGATCACTGCAAACCAATCATTATTGGTCCCCCTGGCTCATTATAAATGTAAACCCCAATAATAATAATAAATATATAATTTATGTTGTAATAATTTGTTTTATATTAATGTTATTGTGCTATGAAGTATTCATACCATCAAGGAATATATGGGAAAATTATACGGACCGTGCCGTTTATTCAAAGAAAGAGCTTAATTTATAAACACACAGCTGTTTATTCAAAGAAAGAGCTTTATTGTTAAACACACAACTATGTACAGTGCAGCAGTAATGTCTCGTAATGTAATGTAAAGTTCGTCGAGCTCCAGGCTGCGAGAGGGCGGTGGCCGCACAATCCATCCAGACACCCCGTCAACAAAGCCGTCTTCCTCGTCAGACATGAGTTCAATGGTCGCGGACTTCCAAATGTCCACCTCATCCTCATCCAGCACACTCTCGCTTCCAGCAACTGTAATACAATCCATAAAGACAATAAGCAACCTGGAAAATACCCACATTGACAAAAAACTGATCTAATATAATAAATCTTACCCTTTTTCTTCTTGATCGACTCCGAGCTAAACTTCGCAGTTTCCGCCTGCGATGTAAGTTCAGGTTGTTTGTATCTGAAGCTCCGGCGTGTCGATTCATAATACGTCTTACAGGCAGCTGGAAAACAATTACATGAGACTGGTATTAATAAAAACAGTCACGGTAAAATTAAACAAGGAATGAGAAACACATTAGAAGTTACTTACACACAATTTCGTCGTGATCAGCGGTTAAATCTGGACTCGCGGAAATCGCTCCAAGCAGATAAGAGCTCACGGCTTCGTTATGAGGCGAGGATAGTCTGTGTAAACAAAATGTGCAGTTTTAAGCTCGGATCTATTAACGCATCCATTTCCTTATACAGCTGAATAAAAGCATATTCTTTAAATCGTAACGTTACATTACCCATGCTGTGGTTCATAGCGCCTGCAGTTTGCCTCAGAGTTGTGAAGACGAAGACAGCCTCCTGAAAATTAGTCGAAAAAGTTGGTCGCGTCCATGCAGAGATTGAGTTGAAGACGGCGTCCTGTCATAGTTGATCGCGAAAAAGGAAAGCAGCAAAAAACATAGGAAATGTAAAAAAAAAAAAAATGTTTAAAGCTCGTCTTCTACGCGTCATGGCCATGACCTCGACCTCGCACGTCATTGGACTAGGGCTCTACTATGGAATGCGCCCGGGGCCAAATCTCTTTATACGAAACGCGTGACTTATGACTGTTTTTTACGGTTTATGGTTTTAACACGCACTGTTTTCCGCGTCAACCCAGCAATTTTTTACGTGTTTCTTCTGTATGTGTAGACACGCACATTCTGGTCGTGTAACAGGCATACACACACAGTCGACGCACAGTTTTAACATGTTAAGAAGACACATTTGAACGTGTTTCTTAACGCGCACATTCTGTACATGTCGAAGTGTAATATATATATTTTTTAAAGCAGACTTACCTTTAGATGTAGCCTAGGCTACATACCTATTAATATAAGATATTAATTAATTGCTTAACTGACTACTGTGCTAGAGTAAAGTAGCCTAATGTTACAATGTATATTAAGTAAGTGCTTAATATTATACAATTATTATAATTTATCTATATGGGTTATTGTTTGTTTTTTAAAGTTAGGCTATATATAATTTCCCAAAATATATATAGGCTAATTTACACAGCACATATTTATAACTGAAAACACACACACACACACACAACTTTATTCACTTTCACATAATAATGTTTTTGTAATTTGGTGTTTAGTTTGTTGTATAGTTTGTTTATACTGTTCTGTCTCTGTTTTGTTTCCAGGAACATCTGATGAGTGCTATAATAAAATGACTTCATTATATTTAAAATATGTTTTGATATACATTTTATTTATATTATTAATATTTTATTTACCCATAAACGTGTGTCTTTAGGAAGCCATAAGTTATAGAGACAAGAATAACTTTTGCCATTTAAATGCCACATTAATTTACTGAGGACCCATACAGCCAATGATCATGTGTGAAAACACTTATACATAAATTGATCACTTAGAAATCAAAACTAAGGTTTGAGAAATAAAGAATATGCATACAACAAAATATATTGTTTCATAGCAGCTTCAGTAACAAGTTCAAAACAAATTCTGCTGTAAATCGGCTCTAACAAGCCAATATAGTGTCAATATTCAGCTCAAGTGACTTCAGTGTTGATTCAGTTCAGTTGATTTCAGTTCAACTGTAAAATTCTTCAGTCATATATTCAGAAATTGTGTGTAAGCAATTAGATAAAACTGTAAATGAATCCAGTTTATTTTAGTTCAGGACTCATAGTCCAGGTGTTAGTAATCTGTGCTTAATCTTTGTTCCAGGCAACAATTTTTTAACTCGCGATTTACTAGATTAGGCCTACTCTTGGCATAATTTAAACCCTGTCCAGGAAACCACCTCTTGAAAATCTGCATTGATAATTCATAAAATGTGGTGTGAGCTCAATTTAAATGACAATTACAGAAGAACACAATCTGACTTAACTATAAACACACAAACTTATACTTTTCACATTTATGATTAATAGCCATTTAAAAAATCATTCACAGTGCAGGGTGGAAAAATTAATTTTGGTATGTAAACTGTATGCTTTACTTGATTTATTTGTGTGCTTTGGTTCATTGTCTTGTTGCATCACATAACCTCTCTAAAGGTTGAAGACATGAACTGCTGTCCTGTATTTCTTTTTTTTTTTACATAACATTGGTTATTGCTAATGACATACAGAGTAATTAATCTACACTGTGAGCCCGGACAAGTTGAATCTACTTAAAAAATTGGAGCAAACTGGTTGCCCTAAAAATTTAGTAATGTGAACTAAAACGAGTACATTTAACTTAAATTTAAGTTAACATTTTAACTTAAACTTTAAACTTGTTTTAGTTAAAAAAATTCAGAACCTAGATAAAACTCCCCCTGCTGCTATACTCTGATTTGCATTTGTGTAGCTCACAGCATGTTCATTTACATGATAAAGCCTCCCCTAGAATTAAGGGGAGGGGGGGTCATGGGGGGACAACTGCCAAGCAAGGCCCACGTCAATTTCAGACAATTTACGACAGTTTTCGGTGTTGCCTGCAAATTGCCGTGCACAGTCGTAAACCTGAAGTTCCACGGCAATCTACAGTGCCACATACTGACGAAAATCCCACTTTTCATGCAGTGAGCCCAGTGACACAAAGTGCCTGAGACGCTTTACAAAAACTCACATTCATTTTTCACTTTGATCTCAAGCCACATCAAACCCACAATCTATAATTCTCATAATAAGTGGAAACACCTGTGTGTGGTTACACATTATATTTTACTCGTGTTATAAAGGCAAATGAAAGAAAGAGAACGAGATCAAAATAACAGATAATAATACATATTCTACTATAATGTAACATCCCATGACTTTAGTAAATCAAAGCTTGACAAATGGGACTAAACATTACATTATCATTTAATCTCTCATCTATCCAATAAATAATCTGATTAACCGATTCTGACTGTAGTTACACTGTTTATTATTTCACAACATAATGTTGTATATGAAATTTAGTTATAAAGGGAAATTGAAAGAAAAAGTGAAAGAGATCAAAATATCATTTTGTGGATTGTTATTAATATCCAGAGGATGACAAATATATCATCGTAATAGATGTTGACATATATCACAAACAATAATAAAAACATATTTTAAGATTAAATAACAAAAAATAAATACCTTTAAAAAACCTGTTAGATGCTGGTGGCATGACCATCATTGTGTAATATAGTAGTCGAGAACATTAACATTAAGTCTCTTATTTGTTCAGTTTCTTCTAATAATATATTAGTACAATAATGTCAAATGCTCTGTCTAGAATTGGTTTAGTTCACTGGTCTATCATGATCCCAGCCTATGTTCCCCTGGGCACGTTCAAAGCTCAAACCGGTGTGCAACGTTTTGCTGCGGTTTCCGGTTGAACATCATGTTTCCTATGTAGTTGTTTATATTTTTAGCTTCATTGCAAATGTAGCCAATGGTGTTTTAAATCATAGTTTGGTTTCGTGATGGGGGCGTGTTTTGGCTCACGTGTTTTATTTGATCTATAAAGGCAGTGGTTGGCGTTTAGGGTGTGTGCGTTTCACGGTCACGAGTGACGTCAACAGATTTCCGGCGTGGCGCTGAAGTGTTTTTGCGGTAAGGAGCTGCTGGTCATTAGGGGTGTGCATTGGCACTGCCCTCACAATTCGATTCGATTACGATTCACCAGGTAACGATTCGATTCAATTCGATTCTACGATGCATTGCGATGCATCAAAATTCTACTGCACACAACAAGGCAAATCAGTCATGAGGCAATACAAGCAGTCAGATATTGAACAACATTTTATTGGCTGCTATGTGTGTATTATCACTCTCCTGTATCTTTGACATAAATGTCATTAAATAAAATAAAATTTTATGGTACAGGGTATTGGATATGGCATTTTCAAACCTGAAAAAGAAAACATAAATCACTGCTTTCAGTGCTTTGAATGAAAAATGTTTCTCTTCTCTGCTTTAGAACCATTTGAAATTAAATAAAGCAATAATAACAGCCAACTTTTTCCAGCAGTAAAAAAATTAAATAAACACAACACTGCCAGAAGTTTTTGGCCAAACTTCAAAAGCCTGTTTAAATGATTATAACTAGAAGCATATATTCACTTTAATGTTACATTTATCATGTGAACTACTTATATACAACAATTTATATGCATGTGTGTATGAGACAAAGGGGAACACGGTCGCATTTGCAGCATATGCTGCCCATCATAAATCAAAGCACGACACAGACGGGGTTCGGAGGAGAAGACCGGCAAATGTGACATAATGGACAATATTCGTCTGTATTTGCAATATACGAGCCGCGGTTCAGCTGCACGAGATAAACGCTGCCAGTGTGAATCCACAACGGAGGTGCGCGGCTTCCGCTCTCCGTACGCACCGCTTCTGCCCTGCCAACGCACTGCCAACGCGTGCGGTGTGAAGCCGGAATCCGAAATGTGCCCAGATGTCCGCTTTCCAAGCTTTGGGGGCGTTTTTAATTACCCGTCTATCGCGGTCATCTCCCTCCGCCTCAGCCATCTTGATTGTTGTTGTTGTTATGACCCCGGAAGTAATTGAAACTTCACAACTTTATTGTCCAACTCAAGGCCAGAAAATAAACGGTGACATAATCGATTATAGCACTTTGCCGCATCAATGCTGAATCGTGCATGCCCCGCATTGCGATGCATCGCCGAATCGATTGTTGTTGACACCACTACTGGTCATGGCTGTATTATATTGCTGGTGTTGACGGGGGTTTGATAAGCTTGTTTCTCTAGTGTGGACTGAGGAAACCTGTGGCACTGTTGCAAACCATGATTTGTACTGGATTTTAATGGCTTGGAGTTTCCTGTGTAATGCGGAATGTTCGAACCGGTAAGTTGTTGTAATCACGGGGCCCTGTTTTATTGTGCATTAGCTTGATAGGTAATTTTGAGTTTTGTTATTTTCTACAGTTAACCCCGTAGGTGGCGGCAGAGGCACTGAGACGTTGCAGTGGGTTTATCTTGAGGGCTTCGGCGGCTGCACGCTCGTATAAGGGCGTACCGTTTTCTGTGCAGCAGTGTGGTGCAGACAACCTTGTTACGCAGCGCCGTGTATGACCGGCAGCAAGATCGGTGGTTTAACGCCGGTGAATTATTGAGTGCTACAGAATCGGGCCTGCTTCAGACTTTTAACCTTGCAGGTGTTTCAGCAACGGACACTGAGTATTAGCGGAGTGGTAGTTTGGCTGGCCGTAAAATAATCAAATTCTGTCAGGACCACTATCGTCAAAGATGATTAGCACATTAGCATATATTAGCATATAGCATATACTATTAAAATATAGTTTATAGGATTGCCGGTATAGTTCTGTTCTGGGCAAGAACTCCCTGCGCATCCATGCAGCCTAGCATGGATAAGAGCAGGGAGAGCAGCAATAACCCCCCTTAGGGTAAACAGAACGGAACTAACATAATGTATGCAGATATCATTATGTTTAAATGTAAAAAAGTATTCAGGAATATAGTCTGATTCGAGGGAAATCAGGATACCAAATCCTGAATGACAAGAGGAGGAGCTGGGGGTGGAGGAGGGTAAATGAGCTCTGGAGAAACGCGATAGCAGTTGATAGTACTGAGGAGTTATATATATGTATCTGGTGATAGCCATCATATCCCAATAGGTAGACATGAACAGCTGATGCGAGTTGACTAACATGACCTGCCAGAACTGACGGTATGCTTGATTTCAACTAGATTCTGTGCATTGCCTCGTTGAAGGTTTTGAACCAATTGGGATGACCTTCCAGCAGTGCTCACGGTGTTCTGGAGTCCTGTGTCTTATCTTGTTTTGAAGTTAATTGATTTATTTGTTTGAACGTTTATTTATTTATTTATTTTTTTTGTTTGTTTAAATTTCAGAGTATTGGTTTTATGTGCCGTTGTGCTGAACTGTCTCTTCTGTTGTATGATCTTTATATTTTGTGGTCACTTGTTCATTTTATAAAGGTGTTTGTTTGATTTAATGTTAGTTTTGCTTTCTCTCCAGGAGTTGAGGTAACCAGCGATTTGCTCAGTGTGAGGGACGAGCCTTTCTCTCTATTTGGTGGCGGTACTTTTCCGAGTGCAGTGCTCGACACTTTGGTGTGTGTGTGTGTGTGTGCGTTTTGCTGTGTTTCTTTCAGAGAATAGGAAAGCTGGGTCCCCAGCCATGGAGTGGAGGTATAAGTGTGTATGAATATCGTCTTGATTTGTTTATTATTCATTATTTGGTTTAATTCATTTGATTTGATTCATCCTTTGATTCATTATTTGATTCATCATTTCATTTATTATTTGATTCATTATTTGATTCATCATTTGATGTATTATTTGATTAATTCTTTGATACAATACAGTTATATCAAGTTCAAGTTCAATTTTATTTGTATAGCACATTTCCAACAGTCCCCAGGCTGACCAAAGTGCTTTACAGAAGAGCAAGAATATCACACATACATATAAATAAACCACATAAAATATAAAAACCACCTATAGAAAAGTTTAACATATCATCGTAATCAGTACACTAAGGAAAATAAAAAAGTTTTTAGCAGGGACTTGAAAATAGACAAGGAAGGGGCCAGCCTAATCTCTAAAGGCAGGGTATTCCAAAGCCGTGGCCCTGCCACCTTGCACGCTCACCTCTACGTTTTAGTCTAGCGCGTGGAACGACCAACAAAGCCTGATCACAAGAACGGAGGCTTCTGGGTGGAGTAGAGGAGTGAAGGAGGTCAGATAAATAGACAGGAGCTTTGTTATGTAGGGATTTATAAACGAAGAGGAGAATTTTGAAGTCTATACTCTGACAAATCGGCAACCAGTGAAGGGATCTGGGATCTCGGAGTGATGTGTTCATGTTTACGACACTTTGAAAGCAGTCTGGCAGCAGCATTTTGGACAAGCTGAAGTCGCGCAATTTGAGATTTAGATATACCGCAGTATAGGGAATTACAGTTATCTAGACGCGACGTAACAAACGCATGAACAGCCATTTCGAGAGTTTTTGGGGAGAGAAAGTTTTTTTTTCATTTTTGACAGTAGACGAAGCTGATAAAAACTGGATCCAACAACAGAGGAGATATGTCTGTCAAATTTTAAAAGCTGGTCAAAAATAATACCTAGGTTCTTCACCCGTGTCGATCTAAAAGCGGATAAACTTTCTAGCTCAGGGCTTATTCACTGAGAGTTTTCATTTGGACTGAATACAATCACCTCAGTCTTGTCCTCGTTTAAGAAGAGGAAGTTCTGGGCTAGCCATAATTTAACCTCCTCTAAACATTGGAGAAGAGAGGTGATTGCAGTGGAGTTGTTTTTCTTTACTGGAAGATAGATTTGAGTGTCATCTGCGTAGAAAGGAAAGGACACACCATGCTTTCTTAGAATAGAGCCCAGAGGCAGCATGTACAGAGAGAATAGAGAGGGAGCTAAAATAGAGCCTTGAGGCCACAAGGTCAGAGGAGCGGCGGAAGATGAAAAGTTACCCAATTTCAGTAAAAATGTTCTGTCAGATAGGTATGAATGAAACCATTTCAGAGCGTTTGCTTTTAGACCTACCCAAGACTCTAGTCTAGATAATAGTAAGGAGTGGTCTATGTTATCAAAAGCAGCTGATAAATCTAAAAGAATAAGAACCACAGAGTCCCCAGAGTCAGTGGAGATGTAGATGTCATTTACAACTCTCAGAAGGGCGAAAATGCTGTGAGCAGACTTAAAGCCAGACTGAAAAACCTCAATCACCTCCTTCAATTCCTGGAGATTGACAGGTTCAAAAGCGTCCAAAAATGCAGAGGCGGGTGACATGATTGGAGAATTGTCTAACGTTAAGGTGGAACAGACATCAAGTCTTAAGTTCGTAATTTTGTCACTAAAGTATCTCAAGAAGTTTTCACAGAGAGCATCAGAAACCACAGGCAGGGTGTTCACAGAAGGATTGGTAACAGATTGAATAATTGAAAACTAAACCTTCGGTTTAGAGTGATTAGCTTCAATTAGGTTGGAGAAGTATGCAGCTTTTGTCTCTGAGCATTTGAAGAGAGATATGTAGCCTGTCTTGTTTCCATTTACGTTCTGCCTTCCTGCAGTTTTGTCTTAAGAGACGGGTAGCAGAGTTTTGCCACAGTACAGATTTAGTTTTGTGTTTAGGAGGCTTAAGGGGGGCAGTTGCATTTGCTACCATAAGCCAGGCAGAGTTCAGGAGGCTCAGATGTTGATCAGCATCCAAGTCAGATAATGGTTGATCCAAGTTCAATTGTGAGCAACATTCATCAAAACACAAGTTGAAATTTGTGCTAAACTGAGGAGAGTAGAAGCGAGAAAGACTTACAGTTGTACTAGGAGAATGAGAGAGCTCTGGAAGGGATAGTGTGAATAATATAGGCTTATGATCAGAAATCCTAAAATCTGAGAGCACAACATCAGTCACATCAAACCCATAAGAGAGTACAAGGTCCAACGTATGACCCAAAATATGTGTAGAGTCACTGATCCACTGGGAGAGATTAAAAGCATTGATAATATTAAGAAACTCATGTGATAGGGGGTTAGACGGACAGCAGACATGAATATTAAAGTCGCCCACCAATAGGAAGCGGTCGTAATTTGTCGCAATATTGCCAATCAGTTCAGTGAAATGCTGTAAGAAGTCCTTAGAGGAGTGCGGGGGACGATAACTCACCACCAGACATACAGGACCGTTCCAGTCCAAGTGAAGAAACTGAGCTTCGAAGCTGGATCAGTTCGCATCCACTCGGATGAGGAGAGTTAAAAAATGTACAGTCAGCGGGGATCAGTTCAGAAAACGGATTTAGATCACCAACCTTTAACCAGGATTCCGTGATAAACATAAAATCCAAGTTGTGAGCTGAGTAAAAGTAATTTAGTAAGAAGGTCTTGTTCACCAGAGAACGGGCATTTAATAATGCCATCTTCGGTGGAGGGATAATAGCAGGAGATGAGGATGCTCTTTTCAGCGTGCGCAGATTACTGTGAGTCACTCCCCGATGTCTGGAGCTGAGGCCGATGCGGTAGAGACCGGAACGAAAAACAGGACTCGGGTGCACAGGGAGAACATGACGAAGCCACTGGTATGCCACGTCCCGTGGACGCCGGGTAGGAGAACCACGTGAAGCGATTTGTGGGAAGGATCCAAGAGAAAACCAGCCTGCAGGTGAGCTTATATATTTTTGTATTCCATCGGTCTCACGTCTTGACTAGCTGTAATCGAACCTGTGTGCCTTATGGGTTCTTTTGGTGAAGGGCAATTCCCCGGTATTCGAGCCCCCGGGGTGGCATAGTCGGTTATTATTGGATGTGTGGCTTACGCCTAACCCTCTAGGGGTGGGATACCTGTATGGATAACTCCCCTCCCTGATTAAAGTATACCAATTGTGACGTGGCTCCCTTGGAGGGATTAGCACTCCACCACATATAGAAACTTAAAGGGTTCTGTCAAGCACTTCATATATACATTTACATTTATGCATTTAGCAGACGCTTTTATCCAAAGCAACTTACAACTGAGGAGTACAGGAAGCGATCCATCATGAGGAGGCAGCGAAACGCAGAAAGTGCAAAGTTTTAGACATAGCACAGAGCATCACACACTAGGGCAGGGAATAAGTAGAGGAAAATAGAAGGAAAATAAGGAAAAGGATTTTTATTTATTTTTTTAAGATAAGGTTAAGTGCTCGCGGAAGAGGTGAGTTTTCAGCTGTCGTTTGAATGCTGTCAGTGATTGTGCAATTCGGATGGAGGATTGGAAGATCGTTCCACCAGCAGGGAACGGTGAATGAAAATGTTCTGGAAAGGGATTTTCTGCCTCTCTGTGATGGTACCACAAGCCGTTGCTCCTTAGCTGAGCGAAGGCTTCTGGTGGGGGTATAGACTCGTAGGAGCGAGTCAAAGTATGCAGGGGCTGAACTCGTGGTGGATCTGTAAGTGAGCGTCAGAGCCTTGAACTTGATGCGAGCAGCGAGTGGTAGCCAGTGCAGAGAGATGAAGAGAGGTGTGACGTGGATCCTTTTGGGCTCGTTAAAGACAAGACGTGCTGCTGCATTCTGGATCATTTGAAGAGTTTTGATCGCACATGAAGTCCAGCCAGAAGCACATTGCAGTAGTCAAGCCTAGAAATGACCAGGGCCTGGACAAGAAGCTGTTTTGCATGCTCTGTTAGGAACGGTCTAATCTTCCTGATGTTGTGGAGTGCAAACCTGCATGAGCGAGCAGTCTTAGAAATGTGGTCTCTGAAGGACGGCTGGTCGTCAAAGATTAAGCCAAGGTTTCTGACCGACCCTGAAGGGGTGATCCGAGATTAACCTAGCTGGATGGTGAAGTCGTGTTGTATTGTTGGATTGGCTGGGATGACGAGTAGTTCAGTCTTTGCCAGGTTGAGCTGCAGGTGATGTTTTTTCATCCATGCCGAGATGTCCGCCAGACAGCTGGAGATTCGTGCAGCTACTGTGGGATCATCTGGTTGGAATGAGAGGTAGAGCTGTGTGCCATCAGCATAGCAGTCGTATGAGAAGCCATGTGCCTGAATGATGGGTCCCAATGAAGTAGTGTAGATGGAGAAGAGGAGAGGTCCAAGCACTGAGCCCTGAGGAACCCCCGTGGTCAGTTGATGTGCTTTGGATACCTCCCCTCTCCAGGCAACCTTGAAAGACCTACCTGTGATGTAGAACTCAAACCAGTGGAGTGGAATCTCTGTGATGCCCAGTGATGAGAGGGTGCACAGAAGAATCTGATGATTGACCGTTTCAAAGGCAGCAGATAGATCGAGGAGGACGAGGACTGATGATTTGGACTCAACTTTTGCAATCCGGAGGGCTTCAGTGACCGACAGTAATGCAGTCTCTGTGGAATGGCCCCTTTTGAAACCTGATTGGTTGACGTCCAACTGATTATTCTATGAGAGGAAGGAGGAAACCTGATTGAAAACAACTCAATCAAGTGTTTTTGCTATGAATGGTAGCAGAGAGACGGGTCTGTAGTTATCTATGAGAGACGAGTTTAATGTGGGTTTTTTAAGCAGTGGAGTTATCCAAGCCTGCTTGAATGTGGTAGGGAAGATGCCGGTGCTGAGAGATGTGTTGATGATGTGTGTGAGTGCTGGTAGGAGTGTAGGAGAGATGGTCTGTAGGAGATGTGAGGGGATGGGATCGAGAGGACAGGTGGTAGGATGGCTGGAGAGGACAAGTTTAGATACTTCTGCCTCAGTGAGTGTAGCGAATGAGGAGAGATGATGATCGGCTGTGGATTTTGCTGATGTAAAATCCTTTGTGTGTGTGTGGGGGGGGGGGGGGGGGGGGGTGAGAACTGACTGCTGATGGATGTTGTTTTGTTTGTGAAGAAATGGGCAAAATCATCGGCAGATAAGGAGGTGGTGGGAGGAGGCGGAGGAGGACAGAGCAGAGAGTTGAATGTTCTGAAGAGTGAGCATGAGTTTGAGGTGTTGTTGATTTTGTTGTGGAAGTATGAATATTTAGCTGCATGGAGTTCACCTGAAAAGGATGAGAGCAGAGACTGATACTTAGGTCAGACGGGTTGGTTGATTTAAGCCATCCGGTGTTCACGAAGAACATCAGATAGCCAAGGGTTAGAGGGAGTAGCACATGCTGGCCTAGAAGACAGGACAGATACTATCTAGACAAGAAGTTAAAGTGGAGCATAAAGTGTTTGTAGCGATGTTAATATCCATAGTGGAGAATTGTGTGGATGAAGGAAGAGAAGATGACACAGCAGAGGAGAGGAGAGATGAGAAGGAGAATGTGATCGTAGGTTTCGCCTGAAAGTAACTGGTAGAGGGGCTGGTGTTGCCTGAGTAGTAAGTTGTAGATTAAATGTGATGAAGTAATGATCTGAGATGTGAAGAGGTTTGACCAATATGTTATCTGTAGTGCAGTTGTGTGTGTAGATAAGGTCAAGTTGGTTGCCAGATTTGTGCGTATGTGTGGTGCTGAGTTGGGTGAGATCAAATGAGGCTAGGAGTGAGTGGAAGTCTGCAGCATACGGTTTGTTGATGTGAATGTTAAAGTCACCGAGGACTATAAGTGGACTGCCATCCTCTGGGAATGAGGACAGCAGCACATCAAACTCGTCAACAAATGTGCCTAATTGGCCAGGAGGGCAGTAAATGACTATAATATGGGTTGTAATGGGAGATGTAACTGTAATAGCGTGGTATTCAAATGAGTTGTTGTTGCATAGAGAGGTGTGTGTTGAGTATTTCCAATTGTTAGAAATGAGAAGACCCGTGCCTCCACCCCTGCCAGTGGACGAGGGGTATGAGAGAAAGAGAAGTTATTAGAAAGAGCAGCAGGGGTTGCTGAGTCTTCTGGACGGATCCAAGTCTCAGTCAAGGCCAAGATATTAAGAGTGGATTGAGTGGCAAAGGCTGGAATTAAGTCAGCTTTGTTGACAGCTGACTGACAGTATATCACTTCATATATAGAATATTTTGTTCCCTCGTGGGATCATCTTTTGTATTTAGTTTTAATTTCTGTCTTTTATTCATTATTTATTTTAATTAAATTACAGAATTAAACAGCTTGTAAACATACTTCTGTCATGACAACGCTCGGAGAGATTTGGTAATGGATGTGTCAATGTTAATGTATTTGGTCTGGAGGAATAGATCTGCCAGTAGATTCACACACATGCTGCTGCTGCACACATGACACATGAAATAACCCCATAGCAGATCTACAGTGAGCAGGGCAAGATGGAGGCTCTGCTACAGCAAATGCTGAGCAAGTATTCGAAAGTTGAGTAATCTCATTGGCTGCTGATGCCACAGTAACCAATCAGCTGTGATATGTAGATAATGATGTGATCACTAAAAAAACTGAGTTAAGGACCCATCAGCCTGCACCATCTAGAGGTTCATGACAGAACTTTGTATTTTATCACTAGAAAAAAAAAAAATCTAAATAACCAATTAAACACGAAAGTATGCAATTCTTTAAGACATTTCAAGTTTAAGACAAAAAAACATAATTAGTTCATTGTCATTACATGCAAAATGGTTGAACTAGTTGTCATAATCTATCTGTCACAGAGTCACCAGTAACACCTGCCACACCATCAGAGTCCAATCACCCGACTCCGCCCATCCGCTCGTTATCACCAGATTACTGAAGTCACCACACTTGCACCCGCTCATCACCACCACTTCATAAGCCTACACTTCCTTTCACTCTCTGTCTGGTCTCGTCAGAGATACACTGACTCTATTCTCTGCACCATACTTTGACTCGTCTTTATATCAGAACGTTTGATTCATCCTGATTACCTACCACCATCAGTCATCTGTGTCCAGTCAGTTCCTCCTGTGTCCACCTTTCATCTGTGCAGCAAGTATCCTCAAGTCTTCCTCATTACATCCCACTCAGTGCTACTATTCCTCTGCAAGCTTGTGTGATACCATCTCCTGTCTCCATATTTCAAATAAACATCTACTTATCTGCATTCCCTGTTGTCTCTCTCTTCTGTCCGTGATAGAAGACCAGACCAACTGTATGCAAAGATCCATTGGGTCGGAAGAGGACCCTTCACAGGTCTCTCTCCCCGAGCAAGCACAAGCTGGCGATCCACCACTTCCACCTCATCTTCACTCTCCTTCACTGCCTGCCTCTCACAGTCCCATGGCCCGACCTGCAACGTACACCGGTGAGGCGGAGGGTTGCAGCGGGTTTTTACTACAATGTTCACTCTACTTTGAGATGCAAGTGCATGCCTTCCCTACTGATCGTTCTAAGATTGCCTATGTGATCTCCCTCCTCTCTGGTCCGGCCCTACAATGGGCTCAGTCGATCTGGGAAGCGAATGGCAACCTCACTCGCTCATGGGAGGCTTTCACCGCCCACTTCCAAGAAGTTTTCGGCCTCAACACCTCCGCTCTCTCCATCCATGATCAGCTGTACCGCCTTCGTCAGGGAAACTTGACCGTGAGTGAATATGCTTTACATTTCCGCACTCTAGCGGCCAACTGTGGATGGAATGAAACTGCGCTTATCAACTGCTTTCGTCAAGGACTGAATCCTACCATCCGCCATCAAGTAGCAATTTATGATGATGCCATCGGCTTAGAAAAGTTCATTCAGCGTACCATTCGCATCTCTCAACGTCTCACTGCCTGTGCTCTGGACCAAACCGCTGCGCACCTTCCGCCTCCCACACCATCTATAACCCTTCCAGCACCTGAGCCTATGCAAATCGACTCATACCATCTCACTGTAGGAGAACGTCAACGACGCATTCACAATGGCCTCTGCCTCTACTGCGGTTCCGAAGGACATCTCATTCTGCAGTGCCCAGTGCGACCACCACGCCCAGCGGTGAGTACAATCCAGATTCCTCCTATGATATCTCCATTATCACGTACTCCGGTCATGATAGTGACCCGTTCCCACTCTGTTTCAGCGTATGCTCTCATTGACACCGGCTCCTCGGGGAACTTCATCTCACACAAACTCCTCAAGAAGCTCAGCCTCCCGAGGAGAAGGATCACAAAGAAGTTAGAGATCCATACCATCTTGGGTAAACCGCTGGGCCGTGGTCAAGTCTGTCATCAATACCCCACAGTCTCACTTCGCATTGGATGTCTTCATCAGGAGGAGATTTCATTTCTGGTGCTGGAAGGGTCCACCGCGGACATCATCCTGGGACGCCCGTGGATGTCAGTACACTCACCACAAGTCAACTGGACCACTGGGGAAATTACGCAATGGGGTGAATCCTGCTCTTCATCTCGTCTACTACCTGTTACCAAGATCTGTTGTCAGAAACCTTCTCCCGATGACTTCCACTCTTCCTCAAATCTTCACCTCAACTCCACATCGATCGAAAGTCCAGAATCCAGCCATCCAACAGAGATTCCCCTTGAGTACCGGGCGTTCCAGGATGTGTTCAGCAAACCACAAGCGACACAGTTACCACCTCATCGGCCATGGGACTGCGCCATTGACCTGCTGCCTGGAGCCACACCACCCAAGGGCCGGATCTATCCACTGTCCATCCCGGAGCAGAAGGCCATGGATGAGTACATCAAAGAAGCCTTACAACAACGGTTCATTCGACCTTCCACTTCCCCTGCTGCATCCAGCTTTTTCTTTGTGGGAAAGAAGGACGGAGGCTTGCGGCCGTGCATTGACTACCGTGCACTCAACGAACAACCAGTCAAATTCCGCTATCCCCTTCCTCTGGTCCCAGCCGCTCTGGAACAGCTGCGTGGAGCCAAAATCTTCACCAAACTGGATCTCAGAAGTGCCTACAATCTTGTACGCATCCGAAGAGGCGATGAGTGGAAGACTGCTTTCATTACTCCATCAGGTCACTATGAATATCTCGTTATGCCCTATGGGCTATCCAACTCTCCATCTGTCTTTCAAGCATTCATGAATGAAGTGTTCCGTGAGTTTCTGAATCAATTTGTGATCGTCTATATTGATGACATCTTAATCTTCTCCAAGAGCTTGACTGAACACCATCACCACGTCTGTCAAGTCCTCCAAAAACTCAGAGATCATCAGTTGTTCCTGAAGTTGGAAAAGTGTGAGTTCCACCGTACCACTGTTCACTTCCTCGGCTATGTCATCAGCCCACAAGGGATCCAAATGGACCAGAGGAAGGTGGACACCATCATGAACTGGTCACAACCCACCACCGTCAAGGACCTCCAAAGATTCCTAGGATTTGCAAACTTCTACCGTCGTTTTGTTCATCAATACAGTATCATCAGTTCACCACTCACCTCACTCCTCAAGGGCCGGCCCAAGACTCTGTCCTGGAACCCAGTCGCTACGCATGCCTTCCAACAGCTGAAGAACGCCTTCTGTTCTGCTCCCATCCTGGTCCATCCCATTCCGGACCTCCCCTTCGTGGTCGAAGTGGACGCCTCATCGACCGGGGTGGGAGCCATTCTATCACAGCAGCAGGGGAAGCCTCCAGTACTTCATCCATGTGCCTTCTATTCCAAGAAACTGTCCCCGGCGGAGCGTAATTACGACATCGGGAATCGGGAACTTCTGGCTATCAAGATGGCCTTCGAAGAATGGAGACACTGGCTGGAGGGAGCACACCATCAAGTCGAAGTTATTACGGATCACCGTAACCTCGAATATCTTCGAGAAGCCAAGCGTCTAAATCCTCGCCAAGCCCGATGGGCACTCTTCTTCACCCGTTTCAACTTCCTTGTTACATATCGACCTGGAGGCAAGAACCTTAAAGCAGACACCCTCTCCCGTCTTCATGCACCTGAGCCCGAAGTGTTACCTCCAGAAGCTATACTCCCTCCAGCCATTATCGTTAGTCCCATCGAATGGTCAATGGAGGACCGAATCCGGGAAGCCACCCGTTCCGAGCCAGCTCCGCCGGGAGGTCCTGAGGGAAAGGTATATGTTCCATCATCACTACGCCTGTCCCTCATGGACTCAGTTCACACGTCTCCGGGCTCTGGACATCCAGGCAGCCAGCGAACCCTCTCGCTCCTTCGTAACCGGTTCTGGTGGCCCACCATCGTGCAGGATGTCTCCCGGTACGTTCGTGGATGCTCAGTCTGTGCCATCTCCAATACTCCACGACGACTCCCCGAAGGAAAGCTGAAGCCACTGCCCATACCACGTCGTCCTTGGTCCCATCTGGGCGTAGACTTTATGACTGATCTCCCACCTTCAGATTCACATACTGGTATCCTAGTCGTGGTCGACCGATTCTCCAAGGCATGCAAACTCATCCCCTTAAAAGGTCTTCCCACTGCCTTTGAAACTGCCAACCTACTATTCCACCATGTATTCCGTCACTTTGGTCTACCAGAAGACATCGTATCAGATAGAGGTCCCCAATTCATCTCACGAGTCTGGCATGCTTTCTTCAGATTACTCAGAGTCTCAGTCAGCCTATCTTCGGGGTACCATCCTCAATCCAACGGCCAGACTGAGCGCAAGATTCAGGAGATCGGGAGATACCTGCAAACCTACTGCCACCAGAACCAAGGCAGCTGGATCCGCTTCCTCCCATGGGCCGAGTATGCACAGAACTCATTATGCCAAGACACCACCGGTTTAACACCGTTTCAGTGCATACTCGGGTACCAGCCTCCTCTCTTCCCCTGGTCAGGAGAGCCGTCAGAGGTCCCAGCTGTCAACACCTGGTTCGAAGCGAGTGAGAGGGTATGGGACTCAGCACACGTCCATCTCCAGCGAGCAGTGCGAAGACACCAGAGCCAGGCCGACACCAGGAGAGGAGCTACACCCCAGTACCAACCGGGTCAAAAGGTCTGGCTCTCCACCAGAGACATCCGTCTTCGCCTACCCTGTCGAAAGCTGAGTCCCCGCTATATAGGTCCCTTCACCATCGAGAGGCAGGTCAATGAGGTCACCTACCGTCTTCACCTTCCCTCACACTACCGGATCGCACCATCATTTCATGTCTCACTGTTAAAACCCTTCACTGACCCTCTTGTTTCTCCTTCCCCAGGACCTGATGGTGTTGACGTACCTCCTCCTCCCGAAGTCGCAGAGGAAGAGTCAATTTACCGCGTGCAGGACATCCTGGATTCCCGCCGGCGGGGCCGCCTCCTGGAGTATCTGGTAGACTGGGAGGGATATGGTCCCGAAGAACGCTCTTGGGTCCCTAGGGACGACATCCTGGACCCATCCCTCCTCACCCAGTTCCATAATTCCCATCCCAACCGCCCTGCGCCGAGAGGTCGAGGCCGGCCCCGTCGACGGGTAGCGTGGGCGTCAGGAGCCGCCCGTGGAGGGGGGGGTACTGTCACAGAGTCACCAGTAACACCTGCCACACCATCAGAGTCCAATCACCCGACTCCGCCCATCCGCTCGTTATCACCAGATTACTGAAGTCACCACACTTGCACCCGCTCATCACCACCACTTCATAAGCCTACACTTCCTTTCACTCTCTGTCTGGTCTCGTCAGAGATACACTGACTCTATTCTCTGCACCATACTTTGACTCGTCTGTATATCAGAACGTTTGATTCATCCTGATTACCTACCACCATCAGTCATCTGTGTCCAGTCAGTTCCTCCTGTGTCCACCTTTCATCTGTACAGCAAGTATCCTCAAGTCTTCCTCATTACATCCCACTCAGTGCTACTATTCCTCTGCAAGCTTGTGTGATACCATCTCCTGTCTCCATATTTCAAATAAACATCTACTTATCTGCATTCCCTGTTGTCTCTCTCTTCTGTCCGTGACACTATCAAGCATATTTTCTATACATATCTATAGACTGTTTTTGTAAATGTGTCCTGAACTGAATTTCATTGATAACGGGAATGTAAAGCATCAGATCAATCAATGATCAACTAGTTCTCTAAAACAGCTCAGAGGTGCATCTCCAGACCCTTTGGTTGACAGGCATATAGACAGCGCACAACACCGTGTTATATTTATTTTTTATTTTTATTATTATTATTATTTTTTATTTATTATTATTTATTATATTATTATTTACGTTTATTATTATTTATTTATTTTTCAACTAAACATCGAAATAAATCTAATAAACTAAATTAACCATTTAAACTAAATTACTGATCGAATTATTGATCTAAAGCCCACACTGTCACTGTATGATAATTGAAATGAACTGATGACATCAGCGTTTTTTCCAGAATGGCTATACAGCTGAATAAAATTATGCTGCATTATTTTCCTGTTTAACACTGTAAAGCTGCTTTGAAACAATCTACATTGTTAAAAGCGCTATATAAATAAAGTTGACTTGACATGACTTGACTATAATTTCTGAGTCTGACCATGGAAGAATAACAAGGAAACTAACAGGGTCAACAGCCAGAAAGAAGTAGGTGGAAGTGTAGGGAGGTAAAAGAGATGAAGAGGTAGAAGAGACCAAGGACATTCATCCGATGAAATAAGGGCCACTATTGTGGATGATGTTCTCAATCAGGGCCTTACAATGGCCGAGGTGGGCCGAAGGGTGCAGCCGAATGTTGGGAGAAAAACGTGTCGTAATCCAACAATGTGCATTGTACTGTAATACACTTACTATAATGCATCATATTACGGTAGTCCCCTTGCATTATACAGTATACAGTAAATATACTAATACAGGTACATACTGTACTATAACACACACACACACACAATCTATGTACATATCAAGTCTCTCGCCAGAGAATGCGAGGAACATTTTAAGCTCTCCTACTTTGTTTGCTTCTCTGTGATTGTTTCACTATGAAATTAAACGCAAATCTTGTGTTTAAATCTTCTGATGAAAGATGCTACTCTGTCCTTGTAACATCTTATGAAGCAACCGTGGTCAAAAGGTGATGGTGATAAACTGATTTATTGTCCCAGGTGGTGCGGAAGGAGGAGCTTAACGTATCTGAGGGTATTTTGCTGAGCCTGACAGAGACTGTCATAAGAACATTCAAGCTGAGTCTGTGAGCACACACACAATGATCCTCCATTCAGTTATTCTGTTCTCTGCTTTAGCATGTAAGTACCATCATTTCAATGCTGTTCAAAGCTTATTTTCAAAATTAAGTCATTATTAATAATTAAATATATGGTCTTATGTGTGGCCTTAATATATAAAAGTGCACTATATGTGAACAAACTTCTAAAATGCTCACATTTGATCAGAATAGTCATATTTTGCACCCATTGAGACTATTTTCTTTGCAGGTGCGAGTAATGGAGATACTATTACACCAAACACAACACAGGAGTTTGCTGCAGAGGGTTCAAGAGTTACATTATCCTGCAGTTATTCTTCTGCATATACTCTTCACTGGTACCGTCAGTATCCCAGATCAGCTCCTGAATTCCTTGTGCTCATTGCAGACAGTGCAAAAGATGTTAAGAAATCAAGTAAGTAGATCAAAGATTCACCACTGAGATCAGAAAAGAAAAAGAAGAAGGAAACCATGTGTATCTGATCATCTCCTCTGCATCTGTGTCAGACTCTGCTCTGTATTACTGCGCTCTGGAGCCCACAGTCACAGGAAACACACACACACCATACAATAACCTGAGGAAACACACACACGCCATACAATAACCTGAGGAAACACAACAACACTGCACAATAACCTGAGAAAACACAACAACACTGCACAATAACCTGAGAAAACACAACAACACTGCACAATAACCTGAGGAAACACAACAACACTACACAATAACCTGAGGAGACACAACAACACTGCACAATAACCTGAGGAGACACAACAACACTGCACAATAACCTGAGGAGACACAACAACACTGCACAATAACCTGAGGAAACACAACAACACTGCACAATAACCTGAGGAAACACAACAACACTGCACAATAACCTGAGGAGACACAACAACACTGCACAATAACCTGAGGAAACACAACAACACTGCACAATAACCTGAGGAAACACAACAACACTGCACAATAACCTGAGGAGACACAACAACACTGCACAATAACCTGAGGAGACACAACAACACTGCACAATAACCTGAGGAAACACAACAACACTGCACAATAACCTGAGGAAACACAACAACACTGCACAATAACCTGAGGAAACACAACAACACTGCACAATAACCTGAGGAGACACAACAACACTGCACAATAACCTGAGGAAACACAACAACACTGCACAATAACCTGAGGAGACACAACAACACTGCACAATAACCTGAGGAGACACAACAACACTGCACAATAACCTGAGGAGACACAACAACACTGCACAATAACCTGAGGAGACACAACAACACTGCACAATAACCTGAGGAAACACAACAACACTGCACAATAACCTGAGGAAACACAACACTGCAGAATAACCTGAGGAAACACAACAACACTGCACAATAACCTGAGGAAACACAACACTGCACAATAACCTGAGGAAACACAACAACACTGCACAATAACCTGAGGAAACACAACAACACTGCACAATAACCTGAGGAAACACAACACTGCACAATAACCTGAGGAAACACAACAACACTGCACAATAACCTGAGGAAACACAACAACACTGCACAATAACCTGAGGAAACACAACAACACTGCACAATAACCTGAGGAAACACAACAACACTGCACAATAACCTGAGGAAACACAACAACACTGCACAATAACCTGAGGAAACACAACAACACTGCACAATAACCTGAGGAAACACAACAACACTGCACAATAACCTGAGGAAACACAACAACACTGCACAATAACCTGAGGAGACACAACAACACTGCACAATAACCTGAGGAGACACAACAACACTGCACAATAACCTGAGGAAACACAACAACACTGTACAATAACCTGAGGAAACACAACAACACTGCACAAAAAAGGAAACAATGGTGTTCCACAGTTCACGAGAAATGGGACCCTGAAATCTTAAATTTTAAACAGATCCCTCTGGTATATCTAGAAGCATCTTTCTTATCTTATCTGCCCATTCAAAGCAGCCACACAAAATACAAATGCATAAATATTGTAGGTAGAAAGTGCTACTTCAAAGCATTATGCTAGAAATCACCCTTTTTCATGAACAAATGTGTTCAATACACAATCAAGGCACACCTTCTTCAGATAATCAAGTCAACTTTATTTATATAGCGCTTTTAACAATGCAGATTGTTTCAAAGCAGCTTTACAGTATTAAACAGGAAAATAATGCAGCATAATTTTATTCAGCTGTATAGCCATTCAGGAAAAAACGATGATGTCATCAGTTCATTTCAATGATCATACAGTGACAGTGTGGGCTTTAGATCAGTAATTTAGTTTATATGGTTAATTTAGTTTAATAATTAGATTTATTTGGATATTTAGTTGAAAAAGGTAGTGTCCCCAACTGAGCACGCCAAGCCAGAGGCAACAGTGGCAAGGAAACCAAAACCCCATCAGGAGCAGAATGGAGGAAAATAAACCTTGGGAGAAACCAGGCTCAGTCGGGGTGCCAGTTCTCCTCTGGCCAATTAACAGCGTATGATTATTATTCTGGCAACTTTACAGGTCAGAGGTCATAATACATCTGAATATTCGAAGGATCGGAGGCAACACACCGGAGACGGGTTTATTGAGGATGATGTGTTGATTAAATAATTATTAACCCTCTCGAGTCGGCAATCACGCCGGCGTGATTTGCTTGCTTTTTTTCTTATCAGTGCTAAAGAGACTCAAATAACTTTGTCGTTTTTTTATCATTCAGGCATGTGTTATACATCATTATAATCTGTTAAGTTTCTATTTTTTTTAGTACAGTCACAATAAAAAACAATTGTTGTGTTTTTTGCAAAATAAATCAATCCAACATGATGCGCGATCTGCAGCCTCTCTGTCAAAGACGTTCATTCAGATAATCTTCAGAAAATGACCTCTAGCTTAGTGAAAACTAGTCTCACAAACATGAGACATATGTCTAAAGAAACACTGAAATGTCAGGTTTTAAACACTGTAAACCAAATCAAAAACAAATATTCTGTGTTTATGTAATCTGGTTGAAAGCAGAGAGATGTTAGTCGTTCCTGAGCGGCTCATTATACGTTAATGCGACCACGCCCACTAAGCACGCGCTCTATAGAGATTCAAACACTGAGGCGACGCCCACACACACATCAGCTCAAACAAACACACACACACACACACACACACACATCAGCTCAAACAAACACATCGTGCAACGAGGCGCACTGAAGCTTTCTTTGTTTCAGATGTAAGTTCAACCTTGACAAACTATATATCATTTAAAAGATCTAAGACTCAAGCTTCCATTTTTGACCTCTGTTTTATTTTCAAAGTCATATAGTGATCGTAATTTGTTAATATGTGTCAGGAGTTATGAATATGAAAACCGTCGGTACCTTCTAAAGATAGTAATACGAGCGTCAGCTGCTCTCATTCATAAAAAAACTCTTCATACTTCATACTGGCAGCCGGAGGGCGCTCCGTGCACATGTAGTCCATATATAGCACGCATGAAGAAGATATCAGGTCTAGAGGATTAGGGAAACCAACATAATGAGCAAAGAAAAAAAGTAAAAAGAAAAAACAATACAGAGAAAAAACTCTCCTTCAACGTAGGCTACCTGGATAAAGAAGCGCATCCTCTAGACCTGATTGCCTCACTGGGCTAATTGGTTGTATTAGGCCTTATTAGGCTAATTGATTGCTTTTGGACTATGGGTGTGGTTCAACTCATAATTTGGTGTCATTCTCACCCTGTGTGCTGCTTTGCCCTGAAGAAGACCATTTTTTGGTCGAAACATGTTGGCTCTTGTAGTTTTTAAAAGATGACTTAAGCCATACCAAATAAAGGCTTTTTAATTAATTCCTTCTCCTTTTTGTACGTCTGACTGAGTGCCTGGGACCTGCCTTTTTTGTGTCATATAATTTACACTATATTGCCAAAAGTATTGTGCCGCCCCTCCACATCCCTGAGTTCAGGTGTTCAACCCCTTCATGGCCACAGGTGTATAAATCAAGCACTAGGCCTGCAGACACTTCTACACACATTAGTGAGAGAATGGGCCGCTCTCAGGAGTGTGTGTGTGTGTTCGCTTCTACACACATTAGTGAGAGAATGGGCCGCTCTCAGGAGTGTGTGTGTGTGTGTGTGTGTGTTCGCTTCTACACACATTAGTGAGAGAATGGGCCGCTCTCAGGAGCTCAGAGAACTCAAGCGTGGGGCCGTGATCGGTGGACACCTGTGCAATAAGTCCAAATATAATACTAAATATTCAACGCTCAACTGTTAGTGGGATTATAACAAAGTGGAAGCGATTGGGAACAACAGCAACTCAGCAACGAAGTGAAATCACAGTTCGGGGTCAGCGCATGCTGAGGGTCACAGAAGTGGCCAACTTTCTGCAGAGTCAAGAGCTCCAGACCTCCAAACTTCTGTGTCCTTCAGATGAGCTCAAGAACAGTGTGTAGAGCTTCATGGAATGGGTTTCCATGGCCGAGCAGCTCATCCAAGCCTCACATCACCAAGTGCAATGCAAAGCGTGGGATGCAGTGGGGTAAAGTGCGCCACCACTGGACTCTAGAGCAGTGGAGACTTGTTCTCTGAGTGACCAATCACGCTTCTCTGTCTGACAATCCCATGGACGAGTCTGGGTTTGGTGGTTGCCAGGAGAACGGAACTTGCCTGACCGCATTGTGCCGAGTGTAAAGTTTGGTGGAGGGGGGATTATGGGCTGGGGTTGTTTTTCGAGTTTGGTGTGGAGGAACTTGACTGGCCTGCACCCGAGTTTGGTGTGGAGGAACTTGCCTGACCTCAACCCGATAGAACAACTTTGGGATGAATTAGAGCGGAGACTGAGAGCCAGGCCTTCTCATCCAACATCAGTGCCTGACCTCACAAATGTGCTTCTAGAAGAATCCCCATAAACACACTCCTAAACCTTGAGGAAAGCCTTCCCAGAAGAGCTGAAGCTGTTAGAGCCGCAAAGGGTGGCTCGACTCCATATTAAACCCTACGGATTAAGAATGGGATGGCATTAAAGCTCATGTGTGTGAAGGCAGGCGGCACAACACTTTTGGCGATATAGTGTACTTTAACAGAAAAACAGGAAGATGATGCCCATGGGTATATCTATGTAAATGGCTTCATGATATACACACTAAGAGATGAGTAGAGAGGATCAATCATGTGTTCAAAAACACTTCAGGCAAATGCTAGTTTTGAGAAATAATTGTTCATGGTTTCCAACACATTTTTAAGTCATTTCAAACTGTATCCAAAGGGGTCAGCATTGCTCTCTCCGTGTATGAGTGGATCATGTGACATGACACATTAAAGCAGAGCTCAGAGAAACACAGAGAGAGTTTTAGGAGCTGTTGAGTGAATTTCAGTTCTTTTACCTCAGAGAACAACTATGTTCAGATGGGCTTTGATTTCCCTGTGTTTCATAGCACATTCGCGATGGTAAGCACACGTTTTATATTTCAGGACTGGGTTGAACAGTCGCATAGAGAAATGCCTGCAAGTGAAGGAGATCAAGTTATTATAAAGTGTAATTATACCACAACTGATACAAGTCCATATCTCTTCTGGTACAAACAGCTGCCAAACAGATCCCCAACATTCATTCTGAATAAATACACATTTGCTGGAGGAACGACAGAGCCTGATTTTAAGGAGAGATTTTCTGCAACATTGAACTCCACATCAGTTCCTCTGAGGATCCAGGATGTGTGTGTGTCTGACTCTGCTGTGTATTACTGTGCTCTGAGGCCCACTGTGACTCACACACACTCAACACTCACACACTAACACATTTCTCTGACATTGATGAAAAATGCATAACCATAATGTATCGATATAATTAAATAATAATAAAAACGGTAACACTTTACAGTAACAGCACATGAATAATCATGTATTAATACATTAATTAATAGTTTATTAAACATGAACTCATGATTAGTGAAGATATGAACTAATCATGAACAAATGAGGAGTTATCATGAACTAAGACAGGAGTCATAATGATTCATGCATGAATAACAAAAGCATTAATACATGTTAGTTCATGTTTGATAATTAATGCATTAATTAACATGTATGGTTAAACTAAATCAAACAGGCTTTCTAAGAATGAATAAGAAGTACTCTGACTTTGAATTAAACATGTGATTTAATACTGTCATAATTTAAACTGTAATAGCCTATTATAATCTTCCATCTGCAGCTTTGTGATTTTTAGCCATTTTTGTGAGCCATTAATTACACACATTTGTCTAATCAAACGTGGAAAATAGACTAATAACTACCACTAATCATTTTAATTTGAAATAAACCGTTTTCAGATTTTTATAGTTCAATTAGGCTACGTTTAGTCACAGCTAGTTTTCTTCCCAGAACTACAGTGTGTAGGGTTTGTTTCTGGTGGGACACTCATTAGTGGCGCTCTCGGTGCTCCTAGCGCGTTAGTTGTGTTCCTTCGGTATTGCTGCATTTTCATCAAATAATATATGTCAACTGCTTTGGTTAACCGAAATAATAATTTAAGACATGTTTGTATGATTGTTGTATTGGGATATTTCTGGAGGTGTGTATTTAAAGGTCCTGTTCTTCGTGATCCCATTTTTCAAACTTTAGTTAGTGTGTAATGTTGCTGTTAGAGCATATATAATACCTGTACAATTATAAAGTTCAAAGTTCAATGCCAAGCGAGATATTTTATTTAACAGAAGTTCCCTTTCAAAGCCTACAGCGAACGGCCGGTTTGGACTACATCCTGGTACTTCCTGCTTTAATTACGTCAGTAGAACAGTTTGTTGACTAACCTCCACACACAAGAGTATGTGAAAAAGGGGGCGTGGTCTTGTTGCTCCTGCGTGGATAAGAGGAAGTGTTGCGTTCGGTTGCGTTTGTATAGTTTGTTTGTCGCCATGTCGTCGAGACGCTGTTATTTTCATCCCGGAGTCAAGTCACCTTTGTTTGGCTTTCCCAGGGACGCTGTACTTAGAGATCATTGAGCGCATGCATCCCCGTTATGGTGAGAGGCGTGAGCTTTCCGGTAACGTTCGCTAAGCTGCTGTCGAATCACAACACGGGAACCGCTGGCACAATCACAACTCGTTACGTGTTTCTGAAGGAGGGACTTCATAGAACAGGGAAATCTTTCAAGCCGTTTTGAGGACAGTGAAAACAGCAGTATACAGATAAGTAAATTGTGTGAAAAATACTGTTTTTTTACACGCGAAACATGAACACATGTTATATTGCACACTGTAAACACAATCAAAGCTTCAAAAAAACACGAACAACGGGACCTTTAATTAACTGTATTTTTTAATTGTTTAAATGTAACTTTTATGCTTCGATTAGCATTAGCCGGTGGATGCGCCCTGTTTTACATGTAAAAATGCCTTATGTGTGTCTTTACAGGTATGTTTGGGCTTTCTTTTAAGTCCATATATGTTTAATTATATAAATATAAATAAAAGAACTAGCCTACAAATACTTTTTATCTTTGTTTGTTTTTTTTTGTACCAAGGGTGTAAAGGAATAAGGATTCTTAGTGTATTTGTTTATTAATTTTGTAATGAATGAATTTTTAGTGCATCATTGTGTCATGACTTTACTTCAGGAGGCACGTCATTACTATCTCATGGTTAACTTACCTTACACTAACATCAACTAATGGCTTGTTAATGTATGACTATGTCATGACTTTACTTGCACTACTGGAATGTCAATTTGCACTGGCGACTGTCATTTACAGTACCAACTGTTTACATTTGCATTTTGCACCGTACTTCTAACTGTAATATGCAACCACTTTCCACTGCACTTTTACACTTTTTTTCAGATAGCTTCTGTCCATACTTTATTGCACTACCTTAATCCAATGCCATATTCCTCATTTTAGCCTAACATATTGTATACCTCTATCTGTAAAATTTTGTTTATAGTAATAGCCATCTGTATATTATATTATATTGATAGTACATATTCACCTGTGAATTTTGTTTATAGTAATAGCCATCTGTATATTTATTCACTGTACATATTCACCTGTAAATTCTGTTTATAGTAATAACCATCTCTCTATATATATTTATATATATTCAGTACATATCCATGTCCTGCACTTATGCAAACGTTGTATATCCTGCACTTGCTGCTATTGCACTTCTGGTTAGACCTAAACTGCATTTTGTTGCCTTGTACCTGTACTTGTGTAATGACAATAAAGTTGAATCTAATCTAATCTAATCTAATCTAATAAGGGTAAAATATTTTTGGCAAATTGTCTGAAACTTCACACAAATTCAAATGCATTTTCACTATCTGAGTTGGTGTGAAAAGGAGTTAGTGTTTCAAAAACATATTAAAAGATGGTGCTACTATATTTCATTTGGATCTTACGTGTAAAAATGTTAAAAACTTGAAACAAATTCAGATGTAACTTCCCTTCCTGGAAAGTAGTGTACATTGTAACTTTATGCTAAGTAATGTTATGTTAGCTATATTAGGCAGCTACGTGTGCTAGTGAGACATGCTTCATGAAAACATAAACCAAAAAAATGTATAATCAAAATGAAAGATTACCTGTCCAGCAGAAATACAGCCTCTTGAACTCCTCAAATCAAACGGGTGCGCCAGGGTTGCCCGGTTTTCACAACAAAATCCGCCCAATAGCTACTCAAAACTAGCCCAAAACAAGCCCAAACGCGTTTCTCCGGTAAAAATCGCATTTGGGGGGTAAAATATGTGTCCTTTTGGTAGGGCTGCCTGCTAAAATTCGCAAATCCCGGGGCAAAATATCACATAATTGGGGTCGCTTCAACCCGCGGAAATGAAAAACAGCCGCGGCAACAGTGTTGAAGTAGCCCTTGGCAACACTGGGGTGCATGTGTGCAGATCCTGGAGCAAAAGCGGCGGTAGCCATGGTAATGAGAGAGAGTGACAGGAGCCCAAGCCAATCACTTGTTTCGGCCGAACAAAAATAATGAGCGGTGTTTATTGCAGATTAAAAAGTCTAGAGTCACTCGATTTTTATACTCTCTTTTTCAGAGTACTTAAATTTTAATTATGTATTGACATATAAAGAAAGTTTAAACAAATTTGTACAAAAGTGTTTTAGATCATTCTTACCTACTCCACCTTTAATGTTCAAAACATTTAATAATCTTTAACATTGTTTCTTTCCTGGAATTTCATATCAATGATTGTAGCATCTACCCTTGTGAAAATACATTTATTTTGTGCTAAGTATACTACAAATGCATTTACATATTTATGTACAGTACGCAATATAAATACTCTACAATTGTACTTTTGGTATGCTAAATTGATATATTGAAAGTCTGCTAAAAAAAATATTGTCCTTAAAAGGATAGTTGTCCCAGTTATGTTCAGTTAATCTTAGTTTTCATGGACATTTAGTTTGTTTTCATTCTTTTCATGTGTTCCTGTGTTCAGTGTTCCCGCTTCTCATTATGGGGACCATCAACTGTTTGGTTACCCATATTCTTCAAAAATAAGTGTTGTGTTCAGCAGAAGAAAATACGTCTTGAGGGTGAGTAAATGATGATGTAATTTTCATTTTTGGGTAAACTATTGTCACGGAGTGACTTAATGTGGCGGAACGTAAAATGGCGGAAATAGTTCCGCCCGGACCGTTGTCCATGAAACACACAGCCAGTTCCGGTAACTCCAGGCAACCCAAAATTTGGGCTTATTAAGAACAGGTGTGCGAACGAACATGGCGATTGGTGATTGGGCAATGCAGGGAAGAGGAGGGGTAAAAATAAGGCATTCGGAGAACAGCAAGGGTGAGGTTTATTTCTGGCAAACGCTGTGGGTGAGACGGGGCGATCAGTGTGTTGGAGGGACGATCAGTGTGTTGGAGGGATGATCAGTGTGTTGGAGGGACGATCAGTGTGTTGGAGGGACGTATCGATGCGGATAATACAGACTGGGCGAAGTCAAAACAGAGTACTGGGCTGAAGAAAACACGGAGTTAAGTCGGTTGAAACATTCCTTTTGAAGTGCTTGTGTTGTTGTGTATTATTACCTTGAAGAGATTGTTTACATTGAGAAGTCACCGGAAACGTGTTGAGAAGAGGAAAGAGTGTGCTGAAAGGTCGTGGTTTCGACGTTTTCATATGGTCATCCTCTGCACCGACCCTTTCCACTATCCAGGACCTATTTCCCAGCCCAACGTGGTGATCCTGACCCAAATTCACCGTGAGTGTGTGGCGTGCAGTGGGTGAGTCTTTTTGATGTGTGCACACCTGAAGAATTGTAGTGTTGTGCTGTGCCAATATTGTCAGCGATCACACCCCCGACTGAAGAGAAAGCCCTGCATTAGAGGAAGTGAATTGGTGACGGTGGGCGACTGTTATATATATACACACCCGACTGTGACTCATTAACCCTTTCCCCCACCTGGTGGTGGCGTGGCAACTGTATGAAGTAAGCGCTTGCTGTGAATATTGTGTGGAGTATCGATGGAGGGGAAGTTGGAATTGGCTGCTGTGTAGAAAGAGCTTATGTGCTGTCTCTGTGTACGCTTATACGTCTGAGTGCTTTCTGGTGTCCGCCCTCGTCCAGATCTCTTGTCCCGCTGTTGGAAGAGGGGAGAAGGAAGCGATTGGCCCACTCGAGCAGCACATCACAGGGTGTGGCACTCTACCTCGATCTTCCCACCTGGGTAATACCATCTGTGGGCACGCTAGGCCCAGCGTGTAGCAGCCTCGACCTGTACTTACATCTGCCCTGCTTGTCAGAAGCGAAGAGGTGTTGTATCTCTCCCTAAATGTTCATTGAATTAGTATACTGTAAAAGGAACTCTGTGTGTTTATCTGCCGCCAGTCCGCAGGAGTGAGCCAAAGGCTCTGTGTCGTCGTGGGACTGTTCTACTACGTGTGGGAAGTCCACGTCAACGTGTTCATTAGAAGTCTGTCCTAGTGAGGAAGGCTAGAAGTCCGCTGTGTGCAAATACGCCCTCCTCCTCCTAACCCTAACCCTAACCCACCTAAGCCTCGACGCACTAAGGCCTGACGTCCGCCTATCCAAGGGTCTGTGAGTTGCATCCATTCCAGCTATAAGCGTAGCATACTCACCTGTACACCCAAAGCTAAGAGCCCAGTGCATCGCCCTGTATACTCACCTACACGCCAAAAACGAAGAGCCCAGAGCCCAGTGTACATTCCTGTATACACACCTGTACGCCCAAAGCCAAGAGCCCAGTGTACCGCCCTGTATACTCACCCGTACACCCGAAGCCAAGAGCCCAGTGTACCGCCCTGTATACTCACCTGTACGCCCAAAGCCAAGAGCCCAGTGTACCTTCCTGTGTACTCACCTGTACGCCAAAGCCAAGAGTCCAGTGTACTTCCCTGTATACTCGCCTGTACGCCCAAAGCCAAGAGCCCAGTGTACCGCCCTGTATACTCACCTGTACGCCCAAAGCCAAGAGTCCAGTGTACTTCCCTGTGTACTCGCCTGTACGCCCAAAGCCAAGAGCCCAGTGTACCTTCCTGTGTACTCACCTGTACGCCAAAGCCAAGAGTCCAGTGTACTTCCCTGTATACTCACCTGTACGCCCAAAGCTGAGAGCCAGTGGACTGCCCTGGATATTCTTCACGTGTGGAGAAGAGGAGGAAGTTGGGAAGATCTATCTGCACATTCCTGCGAGAGGGTCAGAAGCGGCTCGGAAGCAAAGTTCTCCAGTCTCAGAGAGCTAGACCTTTCTTTTTAAAGTATCCCTTTCCCCCTTCCCATACCTTTTTTTTAAATAAATAAATATTGTTTTAACCCACCCGTTCTTGTCTGTTTGGTCGTTGGGGTGTTTTTGGGACCTCCTCAGGGTGGAAACTTAGGGAGGAGTGAGACTCACGGTAGTGGTGGTCCGCTCCGACCTGTGACACTATTCCTCCATATAGAAATCGATGTGGCCCCAAAGTGTCGTTCAGACGCAGTGCGAGTTCCCTCGAAAGGGAACCACAGAGACAGTAAATGTGGCGACACCTGCTGAACAAACAGGACTGAAGTCAATGTTATCCTGTTGATATGTTATGCAGTGCAAACTTTTTAACACATACCCTTGTATCTAGACTTTTCATAAGGTGATGACAAGGGTTGCTTTCATAAATACTTGATCTCTCATATATTCTCAACCAGGGGAAATATAAACTTTGTATTTAAATGATCTCCTACCTTGCTATTAAACACAACAGATTACTAAAATGTAAAGAAAATAACGGCCAAAGATAAAGAGAGTGTGAGATCCATCACAGAGATATTCAGAGGAAATATTGACAAAAACAGTAACTCAAACAGAACATAAAGTTACGTAACAGAGAAATGAACAGAAGATAAAATATAAATTATAAACAACAGACTATGATTAAACATAAATCCTATTTACTGAAATGTTTTGTGGAACTAAAGAAACCCTGTGTGGATTGAGCAGATGGAGCTCCTCCCAGCTGATATATGTGTGACAGTAAAACAGGCGTATCAAAGTCAAGCTGAAACAACTGCACACTCTCCAGTGGATTCACATATTCACTCATTTACACACCACAGTTATTATAATGGCTCACTGGGAAACACATTTGATCTTCTGTATAATGTATTTCTGGGGTGAGTAGGATCCTTTTGAGTCTCTAAATGTGCCATAGATATATTAAAACATGCAGAATATGAGTTGATAATGTTTTAAATTCTATTCCAGTGTGTGAATCTCTGGAGAGAGTTGAGCAGAACACAGCTCAAACTGCTTTTGAAGGCAGATCAGTAACGATTAACTGCACATATGAAACCAGTGCTTCATCCCCGTATCTCTTCTGGTACCAGCAAAAGAGGAATGGAATCCCCAAATACATGATGACGATAATTGGTACAAATGTACAAAATGACAAAGACTTTGAGGAGAGATTTACTGCAAATCACAACAAAACTTCAAGATCAGTTCCTCTGACGATCCAGGATGTGTGTGTGTCTGACTCTGCTGTGTATTACTGTGCTCTGAGGCCCACTGTGACTCACACACACTTAACACTCACACACAAACCCTCATGCTCTTGAGTTACACTTTCTGATGGGTTATGATATTTCCAACCTTGTAATGACTCTTGCAATGCAGAAGAGGGAGACAAACAGTTACTCTACACATTATTTTGAAGAAATCTTGAGCTCCTCTTTGACCAAAATCCTCTGTTTTCATAAACAATGCTTGTTCTAGTGACGGCTTCATTCACTGAAGATCATTGGGTCACTTGTCACTATAACACAATATATACTAACCCTATCTGCAGGCCACTTTAGATACTTTATATTTGCAGAACAGGTTTAACTGTGAAACCAGTGAGATGTTTCAGAATGAGCAGATGAAGCAGACAGTGAGCACAACACATGAACGGAATATTATAAAATCAACTCATGTAAAAACCTTAATCAGAATATTGTCTTATTCAGAATAAGGTCAATTCGCTTGTTAAGTCGTGACATAAGGAACGCCGTTTCTGGGTCCAAGCCTGAACTCGTTTCACTTGAGAATGCCATCGACGGCCGTTTATGAGTGCTATTTATTCATATTAAACATTTATAAAAGATGAATCCCTGTCTGGCCATCTGGAATTTTGGTATGGAGATATATTGGTATTATGATATTTTTTGTAGTATTACACCACATTGTGTGTGTATATTAGCAGCGTTTGTTGTTTTTCTTGTGGTATGAGATACTGCGTCTGGACCCAGAAGCGTTGCCGCGTAACGTCGAACTTAACAACCAAATAATTTGATTACTTCTGTCCATGTAAACGTCATCTCTGTCAATAACCATGACCATGACTCCATTTGCCCCGTGAGTACACATGAGGGATTGTTTTGAAAGCGTGTGGGAAAACGGCAACCGGAATGATTCGTCCCGCAGGGCTCGCAAAATGTCTATCAAACAAACACAATAATTTATCTCTCATCCACCCGCGATTAATTGGAAGGTTATTTTTTTATTACTTGGCCCGCCTGATCGGAGGATATAACCGCGAACCGTGCATCACTAACACACACACTCATACACACACACACACACACACACACACAAGCCTCACTGCAGAGTCAGACAAATCAAAGCATGATCAAAACTTTCGATTGTATTTTTCCTTCAAATATCAAGTCAAGAGAGTGAACAATGCACATCAAGAAAGGAGTGTTATTTCACTATTTAAGATAGACACTATTTAAGGCTGGTGATGATTAGCCCCTCTGGAAAACACAGAGCCCCGGGACGTTGGGCTTTGTGAGCCCTGGAAATAATCCTCACTTCACGGATGATCTCAGTTGTGAATGTTCGCGGCGCACAGCATGACTTAGGATCAGCTGGTGTTGCCAACCGGCACATTGTAGAGTGCCCTCTAGTGGACAAACTATGAAACGCAAACACTCATAATGTGGTTGAGCAGTGTTTTGTCCGTTTTTATATTTTTTTATTTTATTTAAAAAAAACAACATTTATCGGCCATCATAAATGCCGATACTGATAGTTTGGAAAATGCCTAATATCAGCCGATAAAATACAGTACACTGGTTGGGCTTTAATTTCTATGTTTTCTTAGGTGCACATGACTGGAGGAGGAGTTCAGCACAGACACAGCACAGCTGGTAAAGATGAGCTACACAACACTGGAGCCGCTGCTGTGAACATGTTCATCTACATCATGATACTGCTGTCATCAACTGAAGGTGTACGATTGTTCAATGCATTTTATTACAACAGAAGAGTTTGAAAACTATATTTAATGCCGCTTTAATTTGCAGCTTCCAGAGCCACAGAAGTCATCAGCCCGAGAAGTGAGAGAGTATTTGCACTTGAGGGTGACAATGTGACTCTCTCTTGTAACTACAGCGGTTCTGCTCGTGGTGTTCACTGGTATCGGCGATACGCAGACTCACCAACACAGTTCCTCATACTGGAAGATTCAGGGGTACCAACTCCAGCTGATCCACCCGTTCCAAGAATATCCATCAGTCACAGAAAAAAGCAAAGCCGTGTGGATCTGAACATCTCCTCTGCATCTGTGTCAGACTCTGCTCTGTATTACTGCGCTCTGAGGCCCACAGTCACAGGAAACACACACACGCCAAACAATAACCTGAGGAAACACACACACGCCATACAATAACTTGAGGAAACACAACAACACTGCCCAATAACCTGAGGAGACACAACAACACTGCACAATAACCTGAGGAAACACAACAACACTGCACAATAACCTGAGGAAACACAACAACACTGCACAATAACTTGAGGAAACACAACAACACTGCACAATAACTTGAGGAAACACAACAACACTGCACAATAACTTGAGGAAACACAACAACACTGCCCAATAACCTGAGGAGACACAACAACACTGCACAATAACCTGAGGAAACACAACAACACTGCACAATAACCTGAGGAAACACAACAACACTGCACAATAACCTGAGGAAACACAACAACACTGCACAATAACCTGAGGAAACACAACAACACTGCACAATAACCTGAGGAGACACAACAACACTGCACAATAACCTGAGGAAACACAACAACACTGCACAATAACCTGAGGAAACACAACAACACTGCACAATAACCTGAGGAGACACAACAACACTGCACAATAACCTGAGGAGACACAACAACACTGTACAATAACCTGAGGAGACACAACAACACTGTACAATAACCTGAGGAGACACAACAACACTGCACAATAACCTGAGGAGACACAACAACACTGCACAATAACCTGAGGAAACACAACAACACTGTACAATAACCTGAGGAAACACAACAACACTGCACAATAACCTGAGGAAACACAACAACACTGCACAATAACCTGAGGAGACACAACAACACTGCACAATAACCTGAGGAGACACAACAACACTGCACAATAAAGAAGGAAGGGGTGCAATTCACAATCTCACCTCTAGATGCCCCTAAAAAACACACTGTACCTTTAAAATCATTGAACTTTGACAAATGATTCAGAAAACAATACTTTTTGTTGACAAGTCATGTTGCTTCTCAAGTAAATGTTTCTTGATTTAAGAATGATAGATTTTGATGATAGATGTACTGGAAGACTAAGAAAATCTCTTTTTGCCGTGAACAGAATAAACTGAACAACTGGTCACAGTTACATCACACATCTCTACTGAAATCTCATTTACAACCCAGAACAACTGGAATATTAGTATAGGCCTTGATGCAAAACATGCACGTAAAATAAGTAAAATTTACCCATGCAGATTATTACTGTATTGATACGGCTAAAAAAATGTAATATGTCACTGTATTATGCCACTGTCTTCACAAAGTAATGTATAAAGTCATGAAATGATTATTTTTAGTCATCAACTGTGTTTTTGTCCTGTTGTTTTGTGCTATTTTAAGCAGCTACACTAATCACTTTTTGGTGACTATAGGCTAAACCAGCAATGACGACGAGAATTAGATGGAAATAAATACATATTTGGGTGGTGTAATATTATAATAAAATGTCATTAATCCCATATTAAGATAACCCATGCTATTTAAATGACTAAAATACCCTAAATAGACAATGAAGAGCAATAATAATTCACAGCACTGCATAAGATGACAACTTACGATAAGGATAAATACAAATTCAAGCGCACAGTTTGACCTAATTAATTATTCATTTGTATAGTTATATCATTTATCATTTGAATAAGAGAACAACACCAATAAACTTGGGATAATCATGAAAATTGTTTTATAAATTCCATCATATCAGATTATTATTTTTTTTTTCAGGAAACGGGCAGACTTGAATAAATAGCAACACAGTAGCAAACAATTACACAATACAAAATTGCAAAACAGAAATGTATAATTAATCCAAAGTTTGAGCATTTATAAATAGGCTAAAACATCTTTATTTGACCGTGCGTTGAGTGACTGTTTACAGTACAGCCGGGCGTACACGGTGCGATTTTTGCTGTCGTACGAGCTCACAGGCGATTTTTTTTCAATGCCGTGGAAAACGTTGATGCTCGTATGGCCGCGGCTCGCAGCGTGTGAGAGGAATTAGGAGACGAGCCGACCTCATTAAGAGCACCTCCCGACCTCACGATCATTTTTAAACATGTCAAAAAAGTTCGGGAGCTTTCGGCTTGAATTCGTGCCGTGTGTGCGGTTCAATGAGCCGATGTGTCGATCGATCTGAAGTTGACAAATCAGGAGCTGGAAAATCACAGAAGAAGAAGCGATGATGGCAGTGCCACGACGAATTTGGACACTTGAAAAAGAGGATACACTCGCTGAACTCTGGCAGGAACAGCGAGCACTGTTGACATCTCAAGCAGTGTATCATGACAGGGTCGTCCGTGATGACATTTACAGCGGTTCGCCAAAGAGCTACAGTTATCAGGTGAGATGCAGTATGTATAGGTCTTGCTAGGTATAGGTCTTGCTAGCTATAGTGTGTACTAGGCTTTTTAATGCTCTCTGTGGCCGAATCCAAAATCGTCCCCTAAACCCTCAATCACTATTACCGACTTTAGTTCACTAATAGGCTACAGTTCACTTGAAGGAGTGAATGAAAACAAGTGAGCGAATTCGGACAGCCGTTGTGTGTACATCAGCTGTACACTTGTTATTGCGGTGCACTGTGGGATTGAATGAGTGTACTCAATAACGTGCACTATGGTTTCGGACACCACTACGAATGGCTGTCCCTTCAAATAGTGGCCGGGACGATTTCGGATTCAGCCTGTCTCTCCGTCTCTCACACACGCGCACTTTCTGGTGCTGAAAATGAACCTGCATTTGTAGCAAACAGTAAATACTTTGTGCGATTGCTTCTGAAAATCGTCAGGTAGTAAAATCGTGTCGTATATCACTGCGTCTGTATGATTTTCAGATGAACTCGCCCGTGACATGTGCATGGACATACGATATTCCGACCATCAGAATTCGCACCGTGTACGCCCACCATAAGCCGACGCGTTGCTCAAACTCAGCGCGAAAATAGAGGAATTATATCGGGGTACATTTGACCCGCTGGCGCTTATAGGTATAAATGCCCCGTTTTTAAATCTGGTTTTATCTAAACAATTTTTAACAACAGGGGATTGTAAATAAAACAGTTTTAGTAAAAGTCAGTGACTGGGAGACTTGGATATTTTGTCGGAAATCTGTTATGTACATTTGAAAAACAGCCATGGGCAAATTTTATAATAATAATAATAATAATAATAATTTTACCCCGTGGCTGTTCTAGTGTTAAACTAACCTTAAAAAGATTTGTGTATTGGTGTTTGCTAAAATGTACAACAATGAATAATTAGAGGGTAAATGATCATCATGCACATATTCTCTGTAGGATCATCTTCATAAAGTCAGAACTGTGGCTTTAAGAGGCGGTGCTGAAGCTGGAGATGCTCTGTAGAGGATGAGTGAAGGCTCAGGAACACTCTGTGATGCAGATGAACTAACACATCCTGAAGATGAAGCTGTTGCTTTGGGCTTTGTTCTGGTGTCTTGCCTGTGAGTATTATATTCCAACCCTCAAGGCTCAGTTTTCTTTCTCATTTGTTTATGTCTTTGTTGTCAAATGTTGGTCATTTCCTCTGCAGGTGTGAGTTTTGGGAATGTCATCACACCAGCTGAACCTCATATGTTTGGCACAGAAGGGGACGTTATAAGTCTCTCCTGTAGCTACTCCTCAGCAAGAAGTTTATTTTGGTATCGCCAATATCTCGGATCCGCTCCTGAATTTCTGTTTGTTATTCTACACTCCAATGGGGAAGTTATACAACAATCTGAAATTGTGAATCAAGATCCTCGATTCTCTGCAAAACTGAATGAAGAGAAAACCCATGTGTATCTGGAGATCTCCTCTGCTAAAGTCACAGATTCAGTGATGTACTACTGCGCCATGGAGCCCACAGTGACAGGAAACACACACACACTGCACAAAAACCTGAGGAAACACACACACACACACACACACACACACACACACACACACACACACACACACACACACTGTACAATAACATCACTGTATTCTGGAAAAGTATTAAAGCATAGGATATTTCTACTGACATTTTACCATTATATATATTAAAAAACATCCAGCAAACCATATTCCCATGTTATAATATAATAAAATGTATATAATTATTTAGTCTTCATTTCAAACTTAACTGTAAGCAACAAAAATACACTTTCTGTAGATCTGGGTCATTATTGTTATAGGATCCACATGTATGTCTATCATGCAAACATCTATATCATGTTTATGTGTAATTCACATTAGAAAAGCCTTGTCTGTCATATATTGTGAGATGAGTGGAGTAAATCTGAGGAGGAGGAGTTTAGCTCAGTCTCTGTGAGAGACAATACAGGACTGCCAACATTCACAATCTCTCTGGATCATCTGACGTTTCTGTGTGTCTCCTCTTCAAACCTGAATATTGAGCCAACATGATGATCTATTTCATTATATTGATATCATCAGCTCAAGGTAGGAGCATATGCTGGAGCATTCCTACAAGGGGAGTAGTAGAACAAATGTAGTTTTTGCGTCATTTATAAATAAATACACTGCAAAACATGCTTTTCTTACTGAGTATTGTTTGTCTTGTTTCCAGTCCAAATATATAAACGTTCCTACATTAAGAAGCATTCACCAGACAAGCAGAAGTTATTGTCCTGGGAAAAAATTAAAGTTTTTCCTTAAAATAAGCAAATTAATCATGTTTTCGGTTTGAATTGAGTTGATTTATTTTACCCCATTTGGCAGATTATTTTGCTTATTTTAAGCGAAAACTCACTTAATTTTTAATTTGTCTGGTTGTTCTTGTTTTAAGAATTATTTGATGTTTGGACTAAAAAACGAGACAAAAATACTTCTATATATACATTTTGTTGCATTTGAATGGAGAATGTACATCTGTAAACTTCTTTTCTCATGTCCCTGTGTTTAACGGCAGCTTCCAGAGCCACAGAAGTCATCACACCGTACAGCGATCATGCATTTGCTATGGAGGGTGACAGTGTGACTCTCTCTTGTAACTACAGCGGTTCTGCTCGAGGTCTTCACTGGTATCGCCAGTACGCAGGTTCACCACCACAGTTCCTCATACTGGAATACTATGGGAAAGTTACTAAAGCTGATCCTCCAGTTGCTGGGATCTCAATCATTCACATAAAAGGCAACAGCAGTGTGTATCTGGAGATCTCCTCAGCGGCTGTAACTCATTCTGCGGTGTATTACTGTGCTCTGGAGCCCACAGTCACAGGAAACTCAGCACATGCTGTACAAAAAGGGTTTAGATGGGAGAAAGCCAGCGAGAGGTGGGGATAAGGGTTTATGTACTGTGAAAAATCACACAGATACTTAAAATGTTGTTATAACGTTCTTATATTAGTAGATCCTGTAAGATTGTGTGTGATGTGTGTGAGTACAACACTTAAGTGTTTGTATATAAAACAAATGTCAATAAAAGTTACTCAAACACAGACCACATTTTAAAGTGAATGGACAAAACATGCTGTTCTGAGCTCCAACACTAGGGGGCCACATAACCTCAACCAGTTTTATTCACATTAGACGAGCACCTGCTGTCAGAACAAAACTCTGCTCAACATTTCATTTTAAGGCTCAGAGCGTGAGCATGTTTCACTAACCACACCTACATTAGTACATCAGAACTTCACTCCGTCTCAGTGCATTCATCCTTCCATCACTCTTCATTCAGCTTCTTAACTTATTAATCAACAATCAATAAACCAGTGATGAAAATCTAACACATCAATTTAATAAACAGACACTCTGATCTTTAAAGTGGACTTCAGTTACGATGGAGGAAAGGCAAATGCTACTCATGATGCTCATCACAGTTTCAGGTAAAGTAAATCTACAGTAAAACAATAAAAAATACTTAGATCATGATATATTACTCTATTGACCTGATTGACTGTATTTCAGGCGGATTCGCTGATAGAATTGGACCAAGTGAAGGAAATACTAATGTAATCAAAGAGGAAGGAGAGTCTGTGACGCTGAGCTGCTCATATGAAACTAACAGCAATGACATCTATCTCTACTGGTACAGGCAGTCTCCAAACACAGAACCTCAGTATTTACTGTATAAAGGTGCTCGATCATTCAGCAGAGAGGATATATCAGACCGTCGGTTTCAGTCGACTACATCCCGCTCCTCCACTGAACTCAGTATTAACAGTGTAACTCTGTCAGATTCAGCTCTCTATTATTGTGCTCTAGAAGTTGCCCAGTGACACAAAGTGCCTGAGACGCTTTACAAAAACTCACACAATATTAATTCTTTTAAGAATTTTACATCAATTGATATCATGCATTTGTAAACCACAAACAGGGAATGTGGTAACAGCTGTGAATTTGGAAGGTTATAAAGGTTACATGAGGGCATGAGGGTTCTCATATTATGGCTTTTATGTTTTCTCTTTTCTCAGGTTGTTGTATACATTCCTAAGGTGATCTGAAATCAATGAAAGTCTTGTAAACATAAAAAAACAAAAACAATATATATATATATATATATATATATATATATATATATATATATATATATATATATATATATATATATATATATATATATATATATATATATATATATATATATATATATATATATATATATATTTTTTTTTTTTTTTTTTTTTTTTTTTTTTTTTAATTGACATACAGGGCATGTATTATTCACTTTTGTCATCATTCATTCAAACTAAGATTACAAAAGGAAGCAAAAAAAGCTAAAACAATAAAACATTATATAAATATGAACAGCACTTTCTGGCAGAGGTTTTTTAGATTAAACAGTAAACTGGACTAAAATCAATTTTGTATATGTACGTTTAATAGCCTATAATGAAACTCTGGTCTGTGTGGGTCCTAACGCCCCAGTATAGAGATGTTAGTGGGGGGGCATCACCCTGGTCTGTGTGGGTCCTAACGCCCCAGTATAGAGATGTTAGTGGGGGGGGCACCACCCTGGTCTGTGTGGGTCCTAACGCCCCAGTATAGAGATGTTAGTGGGGGGGGGCATCACCCTGGTCTGTGTGGGTCCTAACGCCCCAGTATAGAGATGTTAGTGGGGGGGGGGGCATCACCCTGGTCTGTGTGGGTCCTAACGCCCCAGTATAGAGATGTTAGTGGGGGAGCATCACCCTGGTCTGTGTGGGTCCTAACGCGCCAGTATAGAGATGTTAGTGGGGGGGCATCACTCTGGTCTGTGTGGGTCCTAACGCCCCAGTATAGAGATGTTAGTGGGGGGCATCACCCTGGTCTGTGTGGGTCCTAACGCCCCAGTATAGAGATGTTAGTGGGGGAGCATCACCCTGATCTGTGTGGGTCCTAACGCCCCAGTATTGAGATATTAGTGGAGGGGCATCACCCTGGTCTGTGTGGGTCCCAACGCCCCAGTATAGAGATGTTAGTGGAGGGGCATCACCCTGGTCTGTGTGGGTCCTAACGCCCCAGTATAGAGATGTTAGTGGAGGGGCATCACCCTGGTCTGTGTGGGTCCTAACGCCCCAGTATAGAGATGTTAGTGGAGGGGCATCACCCTGGTCTGTGTGGGTCCTAACGCCCCAGTATAGAGATGTTAGTGGAGGGGCATCACCCTGGTCTGTGTGGGTCCTAACACCCCAGTATAGAGATGTTAGTGGAGGGGCATCACCCTGGTCTGTGTGGGTCCTAACGCCCCAGTATAGAGATGTTAGTGGAGGGGCATCACCCTGGTCTGTGTGGGTCCTAACACCCCAGTATAGAGATGTTAGTGGGGAGCATCACCCTGGTCTGTGTGGGTCCTAACGCCCCAGTATAGAGATGTTAGTGGGGGGCATCACCCTGGTCTGTGTGGGTCCTAACGCCCCAGTATAGAGATGTTAGTGGGGGGCATCACTCTGGTCTGTGTGGGTCCTAACGCCCCAGTATAGAGATGTTAGTGGGGGGCATCACCCTGGTCTCTGTGAGTCCTAACGCCCCAGTATAGAGATGTTAGTGGGGGATATCACCTTGGTCTGTGTGGGTCCTAACGCCCCAGTATAGAGATGTTAGTGGGGGGGCGTCACCCTGGTCTGTGTGGGTCCTAACGCCCCAGTATAAAGATGTTAGTGGGGGGCATCACCCTGGTCTGTGTGGGGCCTAATGCCCCAGTATAGAGATGTTAGTGGAGGGGCATCACCCTGGTCTGTGTGGGTCCTAATGCCCCAGTATAGAGATGTTAGTGGAGGGGCATCACCCTGGTCTGTGTGGGTCCTAATGCCCCAGTATAGAGAAGTTAGTGGAGGGGCATTACCCTGGTCTGTGTGGGTCCTAACGCCCCAGTATAGAGATGTTAGTGGGGGGGCATCACCCTGGTCTGTGCGGGTCCTAATGCCCCAGTATAGAGATGTTAGTGGGGGGGCGTCACCCTGGTCTGTGTGGGTCCTAACGCCCCAGTATAGAGATGTTAGTGGGGGGCATCACCCTGGTCTGTGTGGGTCCTAATGCCCCATTATAGAGATGTTAGTGGGGGGCATCACTCTGGTCTGTGTGGGTCCTAACGCCCCAGTATAGAGATGTTAGTGGGGGGGCATCACCCTGGTCTGTGTGGGTCCTAATGCCCCAGTATAGAGATGTTAGTGGGGGGGCGTCACCCTGGTCTGTGCGGGTCCTAACGCCCCAGTATAGAGATGTTAGTGGGGGGGCGTAACCCTGGTCTGTGTGGGTCCTAACGCCCCAGTATAGAGATGTTAGTGGGGGGGCATCACCCTGGTCTGTGTGGGTCCTAATGCCCTAGTATAGAGATGTTAGTGGGGGGGCGTCACCCTGGTCTGTGCGGGTCCTAACGCCCCAGTATAGAGATGTTAGTGGGGGGGCGTAACCCTGGTCTGTGTGGGTCCTAACGCCCCAGTATAGAGATGTTAGTGGGGGAGCATCACCCTGATCTGTGTGGGTCCTAACGCCCCAGTATTGAGATATTAGTGGGGGGCATCAACCTGGTCTGTGTAGGTCCTAACGCCCCAGTATAGAGATGTTAGTGGGGGAGCATCACCCTGGTCTGTGTGGGTCCTAACGCCCCAGTATAGAGATGTTAGTGGAAGGGCATCACCCTGGTCTGTGTGGGTCCTAACGCTCCAGTATAGAGATGTTAGTGGGGGGGGTATCACCCTGGTCTGTGTGGGTCCTAACACCCCAGTATAGAGATGTTAGTGGAGGGGCATCACCCTGGTCTGTGTTGGTCCTAACACCCCAGTATAGAGATGTTAGTGGGGAGCATCACCCTGGTCTCTGTGGGTCCTTACGCCCCAGTATAGAGATGTTAGTGGAGGGGCATCACCCTGGTCTGTGTGGGTCCTAATGCCCCAGTATAGAGAAGTTAGTGGAGGGGCATCACCCTGGTCTCTGTGGGTCCTAACGCCCCAGTATAGAGATGTTAGTGGAGGGGCATCACCCTGGTCTGTGTGGGTCCTAACGCCCCAGTATAGAGATGTTAGTGGGGGGCATCACCCTGGTATGAGTGAGTCCTAACGCCTCAGTATAGAGATGTTAGTGGGGGGGCATCACCCTGGTCTGTGTGGGTCCTAACGCCCCAGTATAGAGATATTAGTGGGGGGAGTATCACTCTGGTCTGTGTGGGTCCTAACGCCCCAGTATAGAGATGTTAGTGGGGGGCATCACCCTGGTCTGTGTGGGTCCTAACGCCCCAGTATAGAGATGTTAGTGGGGGGCATCACTCTGGTCTGTGTGGGTCCTAACGCCCCAGTATAGAGATGTTAGTGGGCGGCATGACCCTGGTCTGTGTGGGTCCTAACGCCCCAGTATAGAGATGTTAGTGGGGGGCATCACCCTGGTCTGTGTGGGTCCTAACGCCCCAGTATAGAGATGTTAGTGGGGGGCATCAACCTGGTCTGTGTGAGTCCTAACACCCCAGTATAGAGATGTTAGTGGGGAGCATCACCCTGGTCTGTGTGGGTCGTAATGCCCCAGTATAGAGATGTTAGTGGGGGGGCATCACCCTGGTCTGTGTGGGTCCTAACGCCCCAGTATAGAGAAGTTAGTGGGGGGCCATCACCCTGGTCTTTGTGGGTCCTAACGCACCAGTATAGAGATGTTAGTGGTGGATATCACCCTGGTCTGTGTGGGTCCTAACGCCCCAGTATAAAGATGTTAGTGGGGGGTATCACCCTGGTCTGTGTGGGTCATAACGCCCCAGTATAGAGATGTTAGTGGGGGGTATCACCCTGGTCTGTGTGGGTCCTAACGCCCCAGTATAAAGATGTTAGTGGGGGGCATCACCCTGGTCTGTGTGGGTCATAACGCCCCAGTATAGAGATGTTAGTGGGGGGTATCACCCTGGTCTGTGTGGGTCCTAACGCCCCAGTATAAAGATGTTAGTGGGGGGCATCACCCTGGTCTGTGTGGGTCATAACGCCCCAGTATAGAGATGTTAGTGGGGGGGCATCACTCTGGTCTGTGTGGGTCCTAACGCCCCAGTATAGAGATATTAGTGGTGAATATCACCCTGGTCTGTGTGGGTCCTAATGCCCCAGTATAGAGATGTTAGTGGGGGGCATCACCCTGGTCTGTGCGGGTCCTAACGCCCCAGTATAGAGATGTTAGTGGGGGGCATCACTCTGGTCTGTGGGGGTCCTAACGCCCCAGTATAGAGATGTTAGTGGGGGGCATCACTCTGGTCTGTGGGGGTCCTAACGCCCCAGTATAGAGATGTTAGTGGGGGGGCATCACTCTGGTCTGTGTAGGTCCTAACGCCCCAGTATAGAGTTGTTAGTGGGGGGCATCACCCTGGTCTGTGTGGGTCCTAACGCCCCAGTATAGAGATGTTAGTGGGGGGCATCACTCTGGTCTGTGTGGGTCTTAACGCCCCAGTATAGAGATGTTAGTGGGGGGGCATCACTCTGGTGTGTGTGGGTCCTAACACCCCAGTATAGCGACGTCATCGGGGGGGGGGGGGGGGGGGGGCATCACCCTTGTCTGTGTGGGTCCTAACGCCCCAGTATAGAGATGTTAGTAGGGGGGCATCACTCTGGTCTGTGTGGGTCCTAACGCCCCAGTATAGAGATGTTAGTGGGGGGGCATCACTCTGGTCTGTGTGGGTCCTAACGCCCCAGTATAGAGATGTTAGTGGGGGGGGCACCACCCTGGTCTGTGTGGGTCCTAACGCCCCAGTATAGAGATGTTAGTGGGGGGGCACCACCCTGGTCTGTGTGGGTCCTAACGCCCCAGTATAGAGATGTTAGTGGGGGGGGCATCACCCTGGTCTGTGTGGGTCCTAACGCCCCAGTATAGAGATGTTAGTGGGGGGCATCACTCTGGTCTGTGTGGGTCCTAACGCCCCAGTATAGAGATGTTAGTGGGCGGCATGACCCTGGTCTGTGTGGGTCCTAACGCCCCAGTATAGAGATGTTAGTGGGGGGCATCACCCTGGTCTGTGTGGGTCCTAACGCCCCAGTATAGAGATGTTAGTGGGGGGCATCAACCTGGTCTGTGTGAGTCCTAACACCCCAGTATAGAGATGTTAGTGGGGAGCATCACCCTGGTCTGTGTGGGTCGTAATGCCCCAGTATAGAGATGTTAGTGGGGGGGCATCACCCTGGTCTGTGTGGGTCCTAACTCCCCAGTATAGAGAAGTTAGTGGGGGGCCATCACCCTGGTCTGTGTGGGTCCTAACGCCCCAGTATAGAGATGTTAGTGGTGGATATCACCCTGGTCTGTGTGGGTCCTAACGCCCCAGTATAAAGATGTTAGTGGGGGGTATCACCCTGGTCTGTGTGGGTCATAACGCCCCAGTATAGAGATGTTAGTGGGGGAGCATCACCCTGGTCTGTGTGGGTCCTAACGCCCCAGTATAGAGATGTTAGTAGGGGGGCATCACTCTGGTCTGTGTGGGTCCTAACGCCCCAGTATAGAGATGTTAGTGGGGGGGCATCACTCTGGTCTGTGTGGGTCCTAACGCCCCAGTATAGAGATGTTAGTGGGGGGGGCACCACCCTGGTCTGTGTGGGTCCTAACGCCCCAGTATAGAGATGTTAGTGGGGGGGCACCACCCTGGTCTGTGTGGGTCCTAACGCCCCAGTATAGAGATGTTAGTGGGGGGGGCATCACCCTGGTCTGTGTGGGTCCTAACGCCCCAGTATAGAGATGTTAGTGGGGGGCATCACTCTGGTCTGTGTGGGTCCTAACGCCCCAGTATAGAGATGTTAGTGGGCGGCATGACCCTGGTCTGTGTGGGTCCTAACGCCCCAGTATAGAGATGTTAGTGGGGGGCATCACCCTGGTCTGTGTGGGTCCTAACGCCCCAGTATAGAGATGTTAGTGGGGGGCATCAACCTGGTCTGTGTGAGTCCTAACACCCCAGTATAGAGATGTTAGTGGGGAGCATCACCCTGGTCTGTGTGGGTCGTAATGCCCCAGTATAGAGATGTTAGTGGGGGGGCATCACCCTGGTCTGTGTGGGTCCTAACTCCCCAGTATAGAGAAGTTAGTGGGGGGCCATCACCCTGGTCTGTGTGGGTCCTAACGCCCCAGTATAGAGATGTTAGTGGTGGATATCACCCTGGTCTGTGTGGGTCCTAACGCCCCAGTATAAAGATGTTAGTGGGGGGTATCACCCTGGTCTGTGTGGGTCATAACGCCCCAGTATAGAGATGTTAGTGGGGGGGCATCACCCTGGTCTGTGTGGGTCCTAATGCCCCAGTATAGAGATGTTAGTGGGGGGCATCACCCTGGTCTGTGTGGGTCCTAACGCCCCAGTATAGAGATGTTAGTGGGGGGCATCACTCTGGTCTGTGGGGGTCCTAACGCCCCAGTATAGAGATGTTAGTGGGGGGCATCACTCTGGTCTGTGGGGGTCCTAACGCCCCAGTATAGAGATGTTAGTGGGGGGGCATCACTCTGGTCTGTGTAGGTCCTAACGCCCCAGTATTGAGATGTTAGTGGGGGGCATCACCCTGGTCTGTGTGGGTCCTAACGCCCCAGTATAGAGATGTTAGTGGGGGGCATCACTCTGGTCTGTGTGGGTCCTAACGCCCCAGTATAGAGATGTTAGTGGGGGGCATCACTCTGGTCTGTGTAGGTCCTAACGCCCCAGTATAGAGATGTTAGTGGGGGGCATCACCCTGGTCTGTGTGGGTCCTAACGCCCCAGTATAGAGATGTTAGTGGGGGGCATCACTCTGGTCTGTGTGGGTCTTAACGCCCCAGTATAGAGATGTTAGTGGGGGGGCATCACTCTGGTCTGTGTGGGTCCTAACACCCCAGTATAGAGACGTCATTGGGGGGGGGGGGGCATCACCCTTGTCTGTGTGGGTCCTAACGCCCCAGTATAGAGATGTTAGTAGGGGGGCATCACTCTGGTCTGTGTGAGTCCTAACGCCCCAGTATAGAGATGTTAGTGGGGGGCATCACCCTGGTCTGTGTGGGTCCTAACGCCCCAGTATAGAGATGTTAGTGGGGGGACACCACCCTGGTCTGTGTGGGTCCTAACGCCCCAGTATAGAGATGTTAGTGGGGGGGGCATCACCCTGGTCTGTGTGGGTCCTAACGCCCCAGTATAGAGATGTTAGTGGGGGGCATCACTCTGGTCTGTGTGGGTCCTAACGCCCCAGTATAGAGATGTTAGTGGGCGGCATGACCCTGGTCTGTGTGGGTCCTAACGCCCCAGTATAGAGATGTTAGTGGGGGGCATCACCCTGGTCTGTGTGGGTCCTAACGCCCCAGTATAGAGATGTTAGTGGGGGGCATCAACCTGGTCTGTGTGAGTCCTAACACCCCAGTATAGAGATGTTAGTGGGGAGCATCACCCTGGTCTGTGTGGGTCGTAATGCCCCAGTATAGAGATGTTAGTGGGGGGGCATCACCCTGGTCTGTGTGGGTCCTAACTCCCCAGTATAGAGAAGTTAGTGGGGGGCCATCACCCTGGTCTGTGTGGGTCCTAACGCCCCAGTATAGAGATGTTAGTGGTGGATATCACCCTGGTCTGTGTGGGTCCTAACGCCCCAGTATAAAGATGTTAGTGGGGGGTATCACCCTGGTCTGTGTGGGTCATAACGCCCCAGTATAGAGATGTTAGTGGGGGGTATCACCCTGGTCTGTGTGGGTCCTAACGCCCCAGTATAAAGATGTTAGTGGGGGGCATCACCCTGGTCTGTGTGGGTCATAACGCCCCAGTATAGAGATGTTAGTGGGGGGTATCACCCTGGTCTGTGTGGGTCCTAACGCCCCAGTATAAAGATGTTAGTGGGGGGCATCACCCTGGTCTGTGTGGGTCATAACGCCCCAGTATAGAGATGTTAGTGGGGGGGCATCACCCTGGTCTGTGTGGGTCCTAATGCCCCAGTATAGAGATGTTAGTGGGGGGCATCACCCTGGTCTGTGTGGGTCCTAACGCCCCAGTATAGAGATGTTAGTGGGGGGCATCACTCTGGTCTGTGGGGGTCCTAACGCCCCAGTATAGAGATGTTAGTGGGGGGCATCACTCTGGTCTGTGGGGGTCCTAACGCCCCAGTATAGAGATGTTAGTGGGGGGGCATCACTCTGGTCTGTGTAGGTCCTAACGCCCCAGTATTGAGATGTTAGTGGGGGGCATCACCCTGGTCTGTGTGGGTCCTAACGCCCCAGTATAGAGATGTTAGTGGGGGGCATCACTCTGGTCTGTGTGGGTCCTAACGCCCCAGTATAGAGATGTTAGTGGGGGGGGCATCACCCTGGTCTGTGTAGGTCCTAACGCCCCAGTATAGAGATGTTAGTGGGGGGCATCACCCTGGTCTGTGTGGGTCCTAACGCCCCAGTATAGAGATGTTAGTGGGGGGCATCACTCTGGTCTGTGTGGGTCTTAACGCCCCAGTATAGAGATGTTAGTGGGGGGGCATCACTCTGGTCTGTGTGGGTCCTAACACCCCAGTATAGAGACGTCATTGGGGGGGGGGGGGGGGGGGGGCATCACCCTTGTCTGTGTGGGTCCTAACGCCCCAGTATAGAGATGTTAGTAGGGGGGCATCACTCTGGTCTGTGTGAGTCCTAACGCCCCAGTATAGAGATGTTAGTGGGGGGCATCACCCTGGTCTGTGTGGGTCCTAACGCCCCAGTATAGAGATGTTAGTGGGGGGACACCACCCTGGTCTGTGTGGGTCCTAACGCCCCAGTATAGAGATGTTAGTGGGGGGACACCACCCTGGTCTGTGTGGGTCCTAACGCCCCAGTATAGAGATGTTAATTGGGGGGCATCACCCTGGGGGCGTGATGGTATGCGGGGCATTATCAGTGTATTTTCCGTAACTCATGTTTGAAAGGGGCTCTGGTTGGATACTGCACACTGGTGCTGTTGAGGGAGACACCGACTCCAGTAAAAATGCTTTGAATGTACAGCTGTATCTGAAAGAACTATATAAATGCTTCATTCATTCATTCATGAGATAGAGATGATCAGCTTCATAAACTCAGGGCTGTGGCTTTAAGGGGAGGGGCTAGCTGGAAACACCCTCTGCTGGATGATGAATACATGGATATTACAGTAAGACTTTGACATGCAGATTAACTAAAACATCCTCCTGAAAAATGAAGCTTTGTTTTTTGCTTTTGCTTTGTTCTCTTGCTTGTAAGTATTTAATTTCAGCCCTTTATATTTATCTTAATCTGGTCATTTCTTTCCTGATATGATATTAAAAGAAATGTTGGTCATTTCCTCTGCAGGTGTGAGTTTTGGGAATGTCATCACACCAGCTGAACCTCATATGTTTGGGACAGAAGGGGACGTAATAAGTCTCTCCTGTAGCTACTCCTCAGCAAGCAGTCTGATTTGGTATCGTCAATATCTCGGATCCGCTCCTGAATTTCTGTTCGTTATTCTTCATGTTACTGGGGAAGTTTTACACAAATCTGAAATTGTGGTTCAAGATCCTCGATTCTCTGCAAAACTGAATGAAGAGAAAACCCATGTGTATCTGGAGATCTCCTCTGCTAAAGTCACAGATTCAGTGATGTACTACTGCGCCATGGAGCCCACAGTGACAGGAAACACACACACTGCACAAAAACCTGAGGAAACACACACACTGCACAAAAACCTGAGGAAACACACACACACACTGCACAAAAACACTTTACTTACTGTACTGTGAGAAAGGGTTAAAGTGTTTAGCGTACAGATTTTCATGTGCCATTTAGAGGATTTACTATTTGACATGAAAAAAGTCCAACAAACCAAAAAACCTGTATATGCTACATGTTTTCCTGTTATAATTTATAATAAGCTTTACCGATCTTGGTTTTCCATGCACTTGTGGAACGGTCCTAAAGACACACAGTTTACAGGCAGCAGACGATTAACTCCAATGACTTGGACCCTGAAGAGATCTTCGCCCGGACTCTGAGAGAGGAGAAGATGACCCTGATGCTGGACACTTGAGGACCGCAGATGGACAGAGCCAGAAACTGCAATGTCCATAATGTAAAACGCCTAAGACTAAAGTGAGACAGGAAGCACAGCTGATCGTGTAGCTGCAGTGTAACCATATGTCCTCCAAGACGTGGTCAAGAACTTGCTGATGCCTTAGTGGGAGTGTGAGGTGATCTCTCAGCAAGAACTGGCAGATCTGGAGCAGTCCATGCTTTGATATTGAGATCCTGTGATATAGCGAGAGATGCGGTCTGAGATCTCAAGTGGTGTGAGATACATGCTGTTCTGTGTGTTAGCAGAAGGGGGCAGTATAATATCACAAGTGAAGACTTCCCTCTCATTGGTCAGATATTTCCCTGACGTACTGCACATGCTCCTGCTAGATCTCACAGGGGTTTGTCTGGAACACTTCTTCTTCTCCTCATCTCTAGGCCTATGTTAAGGCCTACAGCTTGGAAGGCCAGTCTGAAAAGCATCTTCATTCTAAGGCATGTTCATAAAAGCTGTCCTAACTGGACTAAAGCTTGGAACATACTCTGCAAGAGCAAAGAAATTTGTTCGTTTTCTCGAGGTGGCAAGAACAAGAACAAAGTTAGTTCTGGCCAGGACATTCCATACTTCACGAGAAAAGCAGGTGCCGAACATCTCTGTTTCTCCGCATTAACCCCGCTCACTTTAAAATTCTGACCAATCACACAATAGTTCTCGGACACCCACAAGAAAAAAGTTCTGCTCAGACGATGTGTCGAGAACGAGCTGCGAGAACTCCCAAACCAGGGCTCTGAGAACAAAATTACGTCATTTTGTTCTCGCAGCCCTGGGAGCGAGAACTTTTTTCTCTTCTTGTGGAGTATGTTGCAGCCTTAAGGCCTAATCCTGGCTCAATCTAAGCCCTGTCTGTGAAACCAGGCCTATAAGTGTTAGTGTTTCTGTATCTGAAGTTAAATTGAGGCTGGATTCTACTGCCATTGGAAGTGTGGAGAACTTCACTAAACTCTCTGTTAACTGAATGAACATCAACTTTGACTCCTGCTCTTCATTGAGCATACAGGTCTCTTTATACGGTCTAACTGTAATTCTCCTACAGTCCATCTGGTGTTGTGAAGTCATGAGTGACCGGCTGTCGGTCTCAGGCCAGTAAACATGTCATCAGAGAAGAAGAGCAGTCGCTGCGAGAGGAGGGGAAGTTATTTTGACTGAAGATTACGAGGCCACATTAATAACTAAATGAAATGCATGGATAAACTATGTCAAATAAATACCGGAATATTCCATTTAAAAAAAAATGTCCATTTTGATTTCATGGTGACTTTAAAGCATCTTAAAGTTAACATCTGTGCCATTTCTGAAGACTTCTGACACTGGTGCTGGTGTGTATCGCAGGACAGAACAACACACTTGGAGAAACACGAGAGACAATAACTGGAGATCATTCACAGGCACGACGATCGCTGTAATGGGTCCAAGGCTAGACAGTGCCTGACCTGAGGGGTGTGTGTGTGTGTGTGTGTGTGTGTGTGTGTGTGTGTGTGTGTGCTGTCATGTGCTGGATGAGTGACAGGTGCCGATGATCAGGGCCCGTATTTATCAAGCATCTTGGAATTACTCACAAGAACACTGCTAAGAATTGACTTAAGAGTAAACAATTCTTGGCTCGAAGCTGTGCTTAAAAGTTAGTTATCAATCATCTCAATCATACTTTAAGAGAAGTGGAGGACTAAATCTTAAGTGTCAGTCTTAGAGTTGATTCACGACACTTTGCTGTGCCACAAACAGGATTTTGGAGGATGTCATAGGCATGAACCAATCACTGAATAGATGTCCTTATTTAAGAATATTCTCAGATAAATTCACATTGAATGGTGAAATTCCTAAGAGGAGTTTACATTCAACACACATTTGACAATAAATAATTTTCAAGAGAATACATTATAATATACACATTTGAAATTAAAGATAAACACTTTTTCCATCATGTCTTAACCCGTTCAACATTTGTGTTAGCTACTGTATACAGGCCACCAGGGCATAATACAGACTTTATCAAAGAATTTGCTGATTTTCTATCAGAGTTAGTACTGGCCGTAGATAAAATACTAATTGTTGGTGATTTTAATATCCATGTAGACAACGGATAAAACGTATTGGGATTAGCATTTAAAGACACACTAAACTCTATTGGAGTTAGGCAACACGTGTCAGGAGCCACTCATCGCCATAATCATACTTTAGACCTAATATTGTCACATGGAATAAATATTGATACCGTTGAAATTCTGCAGCAGAGCGATGACATCTCAGATCATTACTTAGTATCATGTATACTTAATTTAGCTAAGGTTGCAAAGCCGCCCCCTCGCTTCAAAAATGGCAGGACAATCACTGCCGCTACTAAAGATTGCTTTTTAAATAATCTTCCTCATCAGTATCATCTGCTCAGCATCCCAGATAGTATAGAAGGACTCGATGTTGCAACAGAAACTATTGACTCTCTCTTTTCCAGTAACTTTAGACACAGTTGCTCCTCTGCGCTTAAAGAAGATTAAAGAAAATAGTCCAACGGCGTTGTACAACGAGCACACCCGGGCCCTTAAAACAGCAGCCAGAAAAATGGAGCGCAGCTGGAAGAAAACAAAATTAGAGGTATTTCGTAATTCGTGGAAAGAGCACATGATCACATACAGAAAGGCCGTAAAAACTGCTAGATCTGCTTATTTCTCAACTCTCTTGGAAGAAAACAAACACAACCCAAGGTATTTATTCGATACAGTGGCTAAATTAACCAAAAATAAAGCTTCAACTTCTGATGATTGTAAACAGCACAGCAGTAATGACTTTATGAACTTCTTCACATGTAAGATTGATAATATTAGGAAAAAAAATG
>JARQWZ010002483.1:180000-226797 GCA_033150135.1 Gobio occitaniae | reverse complement strand
GTGCTGAGGAGAAAATAAAAGGCTCTGTGATTGCCATTACTGGAGATAATCTGGGGTCACACAGTATTGGCGGGTTTACTGAAAACTTCAGTAAAAGCACCCATTTTTGCCGGTACTGTGTCATCGACAGAGTGTCTTTTCAAACAGATCCCTGCAAATCTGGTCCTAAAAGAACAATAGAGAGTTACAAAAACAGTGTGGAAGACCTGGTAGACAAGGAAATGAACAGTGGAGTAAAGTTTGACTCAATTTTCAATCAGTTGAAATATTTTCATGTTTGCCAGCCAGGGCTCCCTCCATGCCTGGGTCATGAACTGTTTGAAGGGGTTGTTTCATTTGATCTTGCTATATACATTAAGCACTTAGTGACAGTGGGCAAACACTTCACCTATGGTCAACTGAATCGGACTATATCACAGTTCACATACCTAGGCAGTGATGCAAATAACAAGCCATGTGAGGTTAAAACTAATGCGGAGAAGCTGGGAGGGCATGCTGCTCAAAACTGGTGCCTCTTACGTCTCTTTCCTATTCTGGTTGGAGACCGAATCAAAAATCCACTTGATGATGAGGTGTGGCAGTTGTGTTTAAAGCTCAGAGAAATTGTGGATTTGATATGTGCACCCAAGATCCATACCAACCAAGTAGCATACCTTAAGATTCTCATTGAGGAATACATCCAGCTAAGAACTGCCACATTCCCAGTAAAGACACTTAAACCCAAACACCACTATCTTGTCCATTACCCAGAACTCATTCTTCAGTTTGGTCCCCTCATTAGGTTGTGGACATTGCGCTTTGAAAGCAAGCACTCATATTTTAAGCAGTGTGCAAGGAAACTGCATAACTTTAAAAACCTCTGCAGTACCTTAGCAGAAAGACACCAGTTGCTACAAGCATATTTACATGCTGGTAACTTGTTTCCTCCAACTCTGCAAATGGGCCAACCAAGTAAATTCGATGACCAACTGTACCAGATTGGCATTCAGAGAGCTGTCAGTCTCAAGGGTCTCCGCACAGAAACCACTACTGAAACACCCTCTGTCACTTTCAAAGGCACTCTGTACAAAAGAGGCATGACTGTTGTAGTGGACCAAAATGACACAGGGTATCTACTTGGGAAAATACTGTTGATACTGGTAAACGAGGCAAACGTGCATTTTGTTGTCCAGCAGTATCAGTCTGTGCCTGTTGTGGATCTTGGTGTTTATTGCTTACAAAGCAACTCAGAAGCACAGTATCAGTGTTTAACTGTAGAGAAGCTTGCAGATTATTACCCTCTTTCTGTATATAATCAATTCGGTCTTAATCTTGTTGCTCTGCATCATTCTGTGTTTCAGAAGAATGAGTAATGGACTCCATTGAGAAGGCAATATAGGCCGTGCTACCACAGTTAGATGAAGCAAAGCTTCAAACTTTAGTCAATGAGTTGGTGAAAGTAGGTGTTGAAGGACCAGATGATCTGCAGTTTATTCAAGATGACGACATCAAACATCTGCTCAGACCCATTCAGTGCAGAAAAATTATTCATTCCTTGAAAGGTGAGATTAGTTGTTCTAATTAACATATATAAGTTGATCCGCTACAATTAAAACGAAATAAATCAGCAATCATTCAATCATCATTTTGTAAAAAAAAAAAAAAAAAAGGCACAATTCTCTGATTTCAGCTTATATGTGGATGTTAGTGTATACCTTGTCCAAGATTCTGTCCCCTTTGGTCAGGCAGGTGACATGTTGATAGAACTTGAGGAGTACAGATTGAGGTTGGAATTATTGAAATCCCACACTACAATACATGCCCTTCTGGGTGTGCAGTTTTGCTAATGGCAGCATATAAAGCCAAATTTGCTTAAAAAAAAAGAAGAAAAAAAAGATGGTATATCCGGGAAAAATAAAAACTATATTCATGGCTCTGCTATGCTGTCTCTGTACTAGATACAGTTATTCCACACAAAACTACAGACCCACAGCTTTCCAAAGAGCCCAATCACTTGATTATAGGCCCAAGTATGTAAGAACAGTGCAATACAGTATAGAAAGACAGTGGTTGCATTGCAATTGAAAACAGCATTTAAGATATTTCACATATTCCCCCATCCATGCAGATCACATAGTCATGCATTGCATTTGCTCTTTTTTTTAAACGCATTGATTTTAATATACACCTGCAATGCGGCTGAAAAAAGCACATCATCAAAAATATTTCAATGTTAACATGTAAAATAATTTTCTTGTTTGTTCTGACCATCAGTTGACCTCAAATCACCCATCTAGGCTGATTAGTAATTGAGATAAAGCCATGGCAACCATTTTTTAAATGACCCTTTTCCCAAGGTCAGATTTAAATAGATTTTAGTCTGTTATTTAGTATTTTTTACAGTTAGTATATTTGAACTGTACCAGAATCCATAAAAAAAAAAAATTATATAAATTTTGTTGGTTTAACCCTATATTGACCCACCTATAAGGACCTAACAGCCACCATTTTGATTTTTTTTTTAAAGTTTTAGTTTAAGTACATCTGATACTATTGTAAACCACTAAAACCTTTTGTTAGATTTTTTTTTTTAGGGTCAAACCTTATTTTCACCTGACTATTCTGTGCTTTCATTCATACGTGTGTAATGCAGGTCCTTCCAATCCCCAGCTGAGCCCTTCATCATCTGAGCCACTGTCAGTTGCCTCTTCCAGCACATGCCCCATATCATCTATCAGTCCCATCTCTGCATGGGTGAACAGTTTTGAGGTGCCATGGAACAAAGTGAGGCTGACTCTTAGAAGAGCAGTAGATGCTGGTGAGAGGCCAGCTCCGGATGACCGCAGACACTTGATAAAAGTCACTGTTGATGCGATGACAGAGCGTTCCTTGAACCCTACTCGCAGAGAGTGCGTGGTAGTGGCTAAAGCTATAACTGAAAAATATCCAAATAGCTTTTTAGACAAAAATGAAGAGGGGGAGCTAATTGGATGTGGGTATTTCAGCATTACTAATCAGCTCAAAACCAGAGTAGAATATTTGAATCGAGGCAACTCTCTTTCCCGTCTGAGGAAGCACAAACGCACCCAGAGAGATGATGAAGATGGTGATAATGACCAGCCAGCAGTAGCTACATGTGCAAGAATCGACAGTTATGGGTGTGTTCGTTGGCAGCCAGAGGACTATCCAGATGGGGAAACATCAGCATCATTAGAGGAAAAGAAGCTTGAGATGATGGATATATTCAGCCGAGAGGGACTCAAGGGCGCTGAGAGAGGAAGGGTAGAAGACCTAATGGCAATCACTTATGCCAAACAGCGGGAATACATCAACGCAAATCCTTCCCCAAGCATTCTGGATGTGGGTAAAGAGTGGCCATTTCTCTTTTCACAGAAGTTTTTATTGTCACACTTCACCACTCTCACCAATGTTGAACTATACACAAGACTGAATGAAGATATGGACAAAAAGGGTAAAAGACTCCTGGATTTCTTCAGTAGTCAGATTACAAAGTGGAGGAAAGAAGTTAGAGCTGTTCTGAAGGAAGCCATAAAGAAGGACCGAGAAGGATCTGATGGCCTAGCAGCGATGCTTGTGATGTTGGCACACTTCAAAGAGCAAGAGGAGTCACTTTTTCTCATTGCTGATGTAAGTTCCTTAATTATTGAAATCTTTTATTTAGAGTTTTCAACAATTAATTGTCACATTTATTGCGGAAGAATCATTTTCCCTGATTAGAGTGAAACATTTAGAGTGTTTCTCTAAAAACAGAACCCCCCCCCCCCCCCCCCCCCCCCCCAATTGGTTGATGCAGGTTGACGAACCTCCAATTGGTCAAGTAAATACAGGTTTGTGTCAGGTTTATGTTATTGGTGGTTGAGCACTTTTTCCTTGATAGACCTCACCTCACAATATAACCCACATGGTGCAAGCTTCTATCTCAATTCTTGGGTAAATGCTGGGTAAAGTCACTTGACCACTGTGTGCACAATATTTTAATTAAGAGAAAATTTATGTAGCGTTATTGTGAGAGTTATTGTGGTACTTAGTTATTTTTATGTGTAAACATGCACAAACCTTCAGAGCAAAAAAAAGGCTCATTGCTTCCTTATCAACAAATTTCAAAAAGCTTTTTCTATCCTAGAGATAATATACCATCTACCTTGTTTCAAGTAACTCTTATCTTTGCTGGCATAGGAGACTACCACTCCCGCAGACGCAGAGGCCCAGCTGTGTCTCCCAATCACTCCAAGGATCATCATGCTCGGTAAGTTAACGAATCCTTTGAATGTATAGGGCACAAGCAAAGCAAAGTTTCTGGTTTCTAGTGAATGTGTGTCGTGTCATTCTCTGTCTCTGCACCAGTCAGGAACAGCACAGTCACTTTAAAAACTTAAGTTATGTGGAGTAATCTCTCATCTTTAGTAGCCACCTATAATGTCGTGATTGCTATTTCAGATTGCTTGCTATGCCTATATCACTCATTGTTTTTCTATCACCAAACCAGTTATTGCTGCTTAAAGGATTAGTTCACCTCAAAATGAAAATTTCCTAATAATTTACTCACCCCAATGCCATCCAAGATATCCATGTCTTTCTTTCCTCAGTGGAAGAGAAATTACATTTTTGTAGGAAAACATTTCTGGATTTTTCTTAGAATAATGGACTTCAATTGTAACCAACGAAGTCCAAATCAATGCAGTTTCAAAGGTCTTTGAAGTGCTTCAACGGGCTGTGCAGGATCCCAGCTGAGGGTTAGGGTCTTATCTAGCGAAACGATCGGCCATTTTCTAAAAAAAAATATAATTTATATACTTTTTAACTACAATTGTTAGGATTGAGCTGGGAACTACGTCATCACTTCGAAAGGTTGCGCTCCATGACGCAGGCCATCTTTGGGTATTTCCGCCGGCGATAACGAGCGCAACCTTTGACGTGATGACAAGTTCCCAGCTCAATCCTAACAATTGTAGTTAAAAAGTATGTAAATGGCCGATCGTTTCGCTAGATAAGACCCTAATCCTCAGATGGGATCCTGCACAGCCCGTTTAAGCACTTCAAAGATCTTTGAAACTGCATTGATTTTGACTTCAAAACTTTGGTTACAATTGAAGTCCATTATTCGAAGAAAAATCCAGAAATGTTTTCCTCAAACGTAATTTCTCTTCTCTTCTGAAAAGCTGTTCAAAATCTTCTCCCTTTAAAATTAGGGGTGTAAACTGACACTGGTCTCACGGTTCGGTTAGATAACGATTATCATGTCATCGATTCAGTTCAATTCGATATCACAATGGATCGTGATGCACCGCATTCTCAATTTTAAATTTTTCTTCGAAAATGATGTGTGCGCGCGCGTGTGTGCTCGCCTGTTCAAACGGTGACATTCCAGTTGGGAGTAAAGCTTGTTTATGCCATTAAGAAAAGGAAAATCTGTCATAAATTGTTTTAAAGAAATGTTCATTTAAAAGCAGCGCTCATTAATCAGTGTATTATGCAGGGTTCCCGCGGGGTCTTAAAAAGTCTTAAAATGTCTACAATTAAAACATTTTGGCTGTGGATTCGGCATTGGAGCTCATCCGCGCATCTCTAAAAGCAGTCAGACTCTGCCAGGCGTTAACAGCTCGGGGTGAAAACGGCTAACGTGGTTTATCAAGTTAGTGGTATTACCTCCTGCATATTCTATTTGTGCGTGATATGAGCACACACAGCGCGTCTTCTGCAGGTCGTGCTTACCAGGTTTTTCATAAAAGCCGAAATGTGCCCAGATGTAGGCTTTAAAAGTAGTTTGAGCATCTTCAATTACTCGCATTCGCATCTCGCCTCCCTCTGCCATTGTATGCTACCACGACAAATTATGTATGCGACAAATTACGTCAGAAAAGTGTCAGTACATTATAATCGGTTATGGTCTATTACTGAACCAATACTGAATCGTCCTCGTCTGCATCGTAGAAACGATAAATTTTGACACCCCTATTTAAAATGTTATGTAATTGGGCTGGGCGATATGGCTGAAAACTGTATCACGATATGTGTTTCATATCGGTCGATATCGATAATTATTGATATTTTTTATGACCTATTTAAAACAAGGACCAGGAGAAAAATATATTACATTTAAACATTTTTATTTTAAACTTAAAGGATTAGTTCACCTCAAAATGAAAATTTCCTAATCATTTACTCACGCCAATGTCAACCAAGATATTCATGTCTTTATCATGTTCTTCAGTGGAAAAGAAATTACGTTTTTTGAGGAAACAATAGCAACCAACTGAGTTGGTTGCCATTGAAGTCCATTATATGAAGAAAAATCCTGGAATGTTTTTCTCAAAACTTATTTCCCACTGAAGAAAGAAAGACATGGAAATCTTGGATGGCATTTGGGTGAGTAAATGATTAGGACATTTTCATTTTGGGTGAACTAATACTTTAACATTCCTCTGATCCATAGGTGTGATTGGCAAAGGACCAAAAAGCAGGAAAATATAATAATATATTATATTATATATATATAATATATCATGACGTGGCCACACCACGTGTGATTATCCCGGTAGTTAGGACATCGCACAAGATTTGTGTCAACACAGAAAACATTTAATCACTGGATAGGTTTTGTTCGTTTATTTAAAGTGTGGTTTATGTCAGCTGAATGTGCGGAACACTTTTCAGAGAAGATAAGGCAACGTTATTTTCGTACAATTCACACCCAGCGGTGATTCAGGGAAAAAAAAATCTCTGAATGCTTCACGTGAAACTTCGGTCTTCGACCTATCATTGTGTCAATTCTCAATTTATTTTGATGGTAATTTTAATTAATATGCGCAAAGAAGGGAGTGAGAGCAAGACCGTTTGAAGACTGTGAATGTGCGTGGCCGGAGGAGGCTCTCTCTCTCTCTCTCTCTGCTCGTTCTCTCAGTAATATGCACGGTAGTGCTGGGCGGTATGACCAAAAATTGATATCACGGTATTTTTCTAAATTATATCGGTTTCACAGTATATGACGGTATTTTTCCCCCTATGCATGACTGGGTGTTAATCACATTTTCTACTGATTAAGAGAGGAAATACTGCAGTAGATTGACTAGAATGCCCTATTTTACTGTCATGATGAGTGAACAATTGTAGACAAATTCCACACTTAATAGGCCTACATGTTTACAAAGCCTCACAAAATGATGCTGTGGAGAGACAACAACCAATAAAACACAGACCTGCGACATACTCAGTCATACTTACAGACACCTGAATATTAAAAGTTGAGTTGAGGGCACCTTAAGCATTTAAAAAATCTAACCCTATATAACAACAAACTGCCAAAACATCAGTTTAACACAGAAAGAATAAACCAGTTACTTTTTTGCCCATTCTTCTTTGAATTGTCAGTTTATTTATTAATTTACATTATTCATTGTCTTTTGTGTAGCAGAATAATCTATCGTGTCAGCGCGGTCGTGATCAGACATGCGGTTGTATCAGTGTAATCAGTGCTTTACATTTCATTTTAATAAGACGTGATGAAATATGCACGCATACACGCTTCTGGTTCATGTCTAGAGCACTAGAGTTTATGAAATATGTCCATAAAAAACGTAAAACGCGCTCGCTCCGGTCTATATCAGTGCTATATGATCCATGTGGTGAGCGTTGTTAAACCCATCGCGGCGCTTCGCGCAGAAACCACTCTCTCTCTCTCTCTCTCTCTCTCTCTCTCTCTCTCTCTCTCTCTCTCTCGCGCCGCGTGTAATTCGAATTCTCCACTATAATCAAGGGCTGAATCCGAAATCGCCCCACATACCCTCAAATATAGCATTATTTGGAGGGGACAGTGCTTTGTAGTGGTGTCCGAAACCCTAGTGGACGTTATTGAGTGCACTCATTCTATTCCATTGCACCGCAATAACGAGTGTACAGCCGATGTACACACATTGCCTGTCCGACTTCACGCACGTTTTCATTCACTCCTTCAAATAAAGTGATAACATAGGGAACAGTGAACGAGTATAGGATTCAGCCATAGGTTGTGCTGTATTGCGATCTCAACTGTGCTCTGACTGCTCTTACTACAGTGCATCAATGAAATGGGTCCCCTCTCAAACAATGACGCTGCGCCGTGTTCCGAACGTTGTTTAAGCGACATATACCGGTATTGTGGTATCATCAAAATTCATATCATAACAAAAATAAATACCGGTATTCGGTATGAACCGGTATACCGCCCAGCACTAATGCGCGGGCACCTGTCAGAATTGGCGCAGCAGTCAGTCATCTACTCTACATCACTCACCGATCAAATAAGGCTTTCCACATATCACTCCACGCCGGTTCTGTTACTGAAGAATCCATCACGAGACAACGATTTGGTGCAACTAAACTGTTACATGATTGGCTGGTAGCATGTTACTCCCTGCATTGCTAGGTTACCAGAGAGTGAGTGCCTTTGTTCATGCAACCAAACTTGCTTTGCAACCTCTGGTTTCTTCCGGCGAAGACGTTTTATCGAACGCATTTTTTATTGATATTGATTACATGTCTATCGCGATACATATTGTTAATGTTTTATCGCCCAGCCCTATTATGTAAAGTATCTGAGTATCTAAATAGTGTAGGTTGAAGTCTTCTTACAACTTGAATGCTTTAGGAGGACTGTTGGGCATGTACACACTACAGGTGCTGGTCATTTAATTAGAATATCATCAAAAAGTTGATTTATTTCACTAATTCCATTCAAAAAGTGAAACTTGTATATTATATTCATTCATTACGCACAGATTGATATATTTCAAATGTTTATTTCTTTTAATTTTGATGATTATAACAGACAACTAAGGAAAATCCCAAATTCAGTATCTCATAAAGACCAATACAAAGAAAGGAATTTTAGAAATCTTGGCCAACTGAGAAGTATGAACATGAAAAGTATGAGCATGTACAGCACTCAATACTTAGTTGGGGCTCCTTTAGCCTGAATTACTGCAGCAATGCGGCGTGGCATGAGGAGATCAGACTGAGGCACTGCTCAGGTGTGATGAGAGCCCAGGTTGCTCTGATAGTGGCCTTCAGCTCTTCTGCATTGTTGGGTCTGGCATATCGCATCTTCCTCTTCACAATACCCCAGAGATGTTCTATGGAGTTAAGGTCAGGCGAGTTTGCTGGCCAATTAAGAACAGGGATACCATGGTCCTTAAAGCAGGTACTGGTTGCTTTATCACTGTGTGCAGGTGCCAAGTCCTGTTGGAAAATAAAATCTGCATCTCCATAAAGTTGGTCAGCAGCAGGAAGCATGAAGTGCTCTAAAACTTCCTGGTATACGGCTGCGTTGACCTTGGACCTCAGAAAACACAGTGGACCAACACCAGCAGATGACATGGCACCCCAAACCATCACTGACTGTGGAAACTTTACACTGGACCTCAAGCAACGTGAATTGTGTGCCTCTCCTCTCTTCCTCCAGACTCCAAAGGAAATGCAAAATTTACTTTCATCAGAGAACATAACTTTGGACCACTTTTATTCCTTTTGTCTTTAGCCCAGGCGAGACGCTTCTGACGCTGTCTGTTGTTCAAGAGTGGCTTGACACAAGGAATGCGACAGCTGAAACCCATGTCTTGCATGCGTCTGTGCTTAGTGGTTCTTGAAGCACTGACTCCAGCTCCAGTCCACTCTCTGTGAATCTCCCTTCACAATCCTCTCCAGGGTGCGGTTATCCCTACCACATCTTTTCCTTCCCTTCGCTTCTCTATTAATGTGCTTGGACACAGAGCTCTGTGAACAGCCAGCCTTTTTTGCAATGACCTTTTGTGTTTTGCCCTCCTTGTGCAAGGTGTCAATTGTCGTCTTTTGGACAACTGTCAAGTTAGCAGTCTTCCCCATGATCGTGTAGCCTACAGAACTAAACGGAGAGACCATTAAAGGCCTTTGCAGGTGTTTTGAGTTAATTAGCTAATCAGAGTGTGGCACCAGGTGTCTTCAATATTGAACCTTTTCACAATATTCTAATTTTCTGAGATACTGAATATGGGATTTTCCTTAGTTGTCTGTTATAATCATCAAAATTAAAATAAAAATAAAAATATATCAGTTTGAAATATCAGTCTGTGTGTAATGAATGAATATAATATACAAGTTTCACTTTTTGAATGGAATTAGTGAAATAAATAAACTTTTTGATGATATTCTAATTATATGACCATTACAGGCTATATTCCTTTTTACATAAAACCTTATGGGAGAAATTAACCTCTTAATTCTTCATTTTTTTTCTTGCCTTCTGATGTTAAGAATATGTCATAGGCAGTGGTTGAAGAATTGTAGCTTGTTCAGGAGGTTCTTTGTTGTTTTCCATGTCTCAGATCTTTAAAGGAGTATGGTATTAATGCTTGAGTCGAATAGCTGTAGTTTGGTCTTGAGTGTCATGTTACGTGCTCTTCATTTGGACCCCATCATTCCAAATGCAGCTCTTGCCTTGTCTATTCTTGTGGTTAACCATCCAGCTGGCCAGTGTCTTTCTGTTTGCACTTTGGTCGTTGTGCTAATGTGGAGACCTGTCTCAGCTGACTTCTGTTCTACCTCTCTCAATTTCTCTTGCATTTGTTTGTGTTTTTGGGACAGTAATGTGATAGAATCTGCAAAGTCTAGGTCATCCAGTTGTGTAAATGGGGTCCATTGGATCCCATTGCACCTGTTGTCAGTAGCTTGTCGCATGATCTAGTCGACCTTCGAAGAGGAATGGTAATCGAGAAAGTAGACCGCCTTGATCACAACTCCTGTTGAGATGTGAAATGTCTCTGTCAGCTGGCCTTTATGTATGATTCTACATTGCTCACTGCACTTAGTTATTCATTAATGTGTACATATTGTCCTATATCCTAACTCCTATACTCATGTTCATAGGTTTTTAGTCAGGATTAATTCTGACTCCAACAAGTGCACTGCCAAGGAGCAGATGAGCAAGACGACTGGGAGAGTGGTGTAGCGGAAGACTTCATACATGAACCCCCATGTAATCTCCTTCATCAGGGACTTCACGGAGTTCTATTTGCTAACTGACTAGATACAGGTGAGGTTCTGACAATAGCTTTAATAATAATATAATATAATTAATAATATAGGTATATGTGGGTATAATATAATTAATCATAATTTGATAATAATAATAATTTATTAAGGATGCACCGGTATTGATATTGGGCCGATACTGAGCTCAATGTACTCGTAAAGATTTTTTTTTTACTCCGATACCAACAACCGATACCATGGCATGTAAACAGTGTTTGTGTTTAGAAAAAGAAACACTGACATCAGAGGGTATAATGGGGATAAAAAAGCAGTCTATGAAGTAAATCTATCTTACTAGTGGAATATTCAACAAAATATAGTAACACAACACAACATTGCTTTGGTGCGCGAGCTGATAAGAGAAAAACGTACCGTGGATTGAACGTGCAGCGGGACAGACGCGTGAGCTGACAACAGTAGCTATATTTAGGGATTGGGCTGATCCGATCCAGTATCGGGACCGATACCAGCGTAATTCACGTATCGGATTTTCCCGATCCAACCTGCGGAGAAATCCGATATCCATGAGCCATGTCTGCGCTTTAACGTTGTCTGCTGAAATGACTCCAAAAGTGATTCCCGTCGGCTTGTCTGCTAGCTGGCTGCAAACTATGGAATGGATTTCCTGGGTGGAGGCGCAGCTCAATGAGATGCAGAGTTATGAGACACGCCCCCGCTCAGGAAATCCATTCCGCAGTTTGCAGCCAGATAGCAGGATAGCATTGAGCAGCATTGTGGCTAGCCAATATGTCAGCTGTGTGGAAATACTTCACACTGGAAACACCACCGCAGAGCAAGACAATGTTTGCAAAACCGTAATTCAGAGAGGTGGAAGCTCCCTCGCGTTGTACAACACAATGAACGCAATCAAACATTGTTCAGACAGGACTAGGGTGACATTTAAGAGATAATAATCAGGGCTTGACATTAACAATCGCCATCTGCGAGTATTTCAGCTGTGGCGTGTAACACTCACACTAGCCACTTATGGTGTTCTCAAAAGCCATCTATTATAATCGCGTTGCGCATTATAACCAATCACACGTGTTTCTATCGAGTTTATGAAGATAATAATCAGAGGCGTCCAGATTAGCAAATTCTAAATTCAGATACTCGTAATGTTATTATTGCTATAAAGACGTTTTATCTCACCAGCTATTTCTATATACTATAATATTAAACCATTTGCAGGGCTGGACATTAACGCTTGTCTGGGACAAGTGGATTTTTCGAAGGGGCAAGTGAAAAATAATTTTACTTGCCTGACGGACAAGTATCCTGAGTAAAACGTCAAAACAAAAAATAACTAGGGAATCACCAAAATGCAAGAATGATTCTGCATTCAGTTAGATTAAGTGGAGAGCGATAGTGGATAATAAGTGGATAAAAACGAACTGACATTAACAAAGTTGTCACAATTTTAACTGTGTATGTTAACTGAGTTTCTGTGTGAGCGGCGCTCATTTGTTTTCGATTTTCTTCTCGAGAGGCTGCGCGAGCCTCAACAGCCCAACCTTGTTAACGTCAGTTCGTTTTATATCAACCACTATCGATCGCCACTTACATTAACTGAATGCAGAATCATTATTGCACTTTGGTGATTCCCTAGTTATTTTTTGTTTTGACGTTTTAACCAGGATACTTGTCCGTCGGGCAAGTAAAATTGTTTTTCACTTGCCCCTTCAAAAAATCCACTTGTCCCGGACAAGCGGACAAGTGTAAATGTCGAGCCCTGCCGAAGTTCATGTCGAGCATTCAGAGATTTTGTTTTCCCTGAATTACCGCTGGATGTGAATTGTGCTAAAAAAACGTTGCCTTATGTACTCTGAAAATTGTTCCGCATCAGCTGAAATAAACACTTTCAATAAACGAACAAAAAACTATCCAGTGATGAAATGTTTCCTGTGTTGACAAAAATGTTGTGCAATGTCCTAAACTCCCGGGATAATAAAACGCATGCCATAGTCCGCTAATGACACATCTGATTCTCAAACTAATGACTCCTTTGAATCAATTACATTTAATGAATGGTTAAAACAACTGGTCTGTCCAACACTGAACTCACGAGTCGCCTGAATCGGTGTATAACAAATTGGTAACACTTTACAATATGGTTCCATTTATTAAACTCTAGTTAACTACATTAGTTAACATTAACTATTAATAAACTGCACTTCTACAGCATTTATTAATCTTTCTAAATGTTCACTTCACCATTTACTAGTAGCCTACATTATTTAAATAAAAGTTGTATTTGTTGTAAGAACACTCCACTTTGTTCGGAAATAGGCTCATTTTACAACTCCCCCAGAGTTAAACAGTTGAGTTTTACCGTTTTCGAAACCATTCAGCCAATCTAATGTGTTTTCTTCTTTAATTTCAGGGCTCCGGCTAGGATTCTGGGTCTCCAAGGTCAGGGCATGGAAGTCAAGTGGCAGGGGAAGTTTATTTTCAGTTTTAAATGTTCATGCAAATGTTAAATATTTTATTTTTTAATGTTCAATGTTTTATTTTATTTTATTTAAGTAATAGTAATATTTAAAGGGTTAGTTCACCCAAAAATGAAAATTCTGTCATTAATTACTTACCCTCATGTGGTTGGACACCCGTAAGACCTCCGTTCATCTTCAGACACAAATGAAGATATTTTAGTTTAAATCTGATGGCTCCATTGGCTCAATGGCACTTTACACTCTCAAGACCCTTAAAAGATACTAAAGACGTCGTTACAAAGTCCATCTCACTACAGTGGTTCTAAAATAACTTTATGAATCGGCGACAATAGTTTTTGTGCGCAAAAAAACCCTAAATAACGACTTAGATAGTGATGACGATTTCAAAACAAAGCATCATGAAGCTTCGAAGCGATTTTATGAACTAAAATCACAGTGTTTAATTGTTTTTTATTTTAAAGTGAGTACACAAAATATTGTAAATGGAAGTACAGTACCCTTACTGTAAAACGTATTCACAGTAACTTACTGGCAACAATTAGCCAGTAAGTTACTGTAAATACACCCAAAATCACAGTATTTAATTGTTTTTGATTTCACAGTGTATACACAAAATACTGTAAATGGAAGTACAGTACCCTTACTGTAAAACATATTCACAGTAACTTACTGGCAACAATTAGCCAGTAAGTTGCTGTAAATACAACTAAAATCACAGTATTTAATTGTTTTTGATTTCACAGTATATACATAAAATACTGTAAATGGAAGTACAGTACCCTTGCTGTAAAAAGTATTCACAGTAACTTACTGGCTAATCTTTGCCAGTAAGTTACTGTAAATTTTACAGTAAATTTTTTACAGTGCATCTGGGACTCTCCTGTGCCGCTCACACTGATTGGCAGTGTGAATCAGATCTGGCTTAACTGCTGTGTTTTTCGTTTAAACTCCTACGGTGACCGATTTAGTCCAAGATTAACATGGCTTCCAGTTCGACCTCGTCCACATTCGACACGGTGCCATCGAGTGTTAAAACGCGAAAGGCGAAGCTTGAATTTACGGGGATGTCTCTCTTTGGCTAATGTACTTTCAAGTTGGAGGGGCAACATGGCGACCCGCATTCAAACCCTCACCCGTATGTATTTTAAATGGCATATTATAAACTTACGAGAATACTTTATTACTTGAAAGAAGTAAATATACATTAATGAGCACATATATTTTTGAAAGAACTAAGTGTTTTTAGCTAAGAATAAACTAAAAAAGTTACACAGTGTAGCTTTAATATTTTTGTTATTGTTATATTCTTAATATTTTTCTGTTCAAATGTGACTTTGATTTCACTAAAACATTGAATGAACAATTGAAACAATTTTGGTCAAAATGATGCGTCCTTTAATTTTTTGGGTATGTGTAACATCAACTGATTAATAACTTATTCAATAAATAACATCAAACATTTACAATAGAAAATAACACTAAAGTTTATCAACAGTAAAACAGAAGGCAAAACTGATAAAGGTAAAGTGATTAAAAGTAAAAGTAATAAAAGTAAAGTGATAAAACTGATGGTAAAGACAAGATTAGTGGAATTCTAGGTATGCATTTATGTATGTGCCATAATAATATAGATCTAATTTCCCTTTCATTTCTACTATGAATGAGTCATCACGCCAATTTCTTATTTTTATATCCCTTGTCCAGTTTGTTCCCTTTAGTGGACGAATGTATCTCCACACTCTTCACCACATTCGCGCTGGTGAACTTCGGAAGAAAAGTCAGGCTAGTCGAAAACACTCTAGCTGCCATTTCGCCGTCAACAAAGCTTACACCGGAACTGGGTTTATGCTTCCTTGACGTGTTTCCGGTTTTTGCGTAAACGGTCTATAGAGCGCGCCTTCATGAGTGAGAAGCAGGTGCATGCGATCTGAATAAAGAGCAGCTGGTCTCTGGATCTTCAGCTGTTCTGCTCACATGAGCAGGAGATCCTCCTGGATTATATCACATGTTTATTGGATATTGATCATGTTTCTGTTCACATGCGGAGATGAACTGGAGGAAACACATGCCACTGATGGAGGTGGAAAGTGTCACTGTTTCAGTAGAAGGACCCAGAACTTTGAACGTTGAGTCTCGTGTTCTAAGTTAAGTTTCGCTGCAAAGTTTCTCTTGACGAATCTCCAGCGAGCGCGCTTCAACTTCAAACACCCACAAGACTTTCCATCCAGCAGCCAATACGCCATGTGATTGGCCTCCCAGGACGTCCATCAGAGACACTACAAGACGGTCAGCGAATCACAGGAAACCCCTGCCTGCAGTCAGGACCAGAGCAATAGAAAAAGAGTTGCGACACTCTCTGACCTCGTGGTTCATGGAGCTCTCAATAGTTCCAAACATCTCCGCGCTGTGACTCTGTTTGAACAGGATTAAGCGGGACAGACAGCAGCTTCACTATTATTTGCAGCAATTTCTGGTAAATATTTACACAATGTGTGCATCGACTTCGACTAGGCTTTACAGGAGCATTTTATTCTGGGGAGAGATAAAGAAGAGATAACGTTAATGTTTTGTTTGAGTGATCTGGTTATTTTATTTGGGTCATGTGAGGGCATGATTTTATCACGGGCATTTCCGTTGAAAATAATGACTAGTCATATGTTTAATTTACCAGGAATGAGAATCCATATCGATCAAAACAAATTTTATATAGTCTCTAAACGCTGAATGAATTTCAAGTGCAAGTTTACGTTTTACGACTTTGTGATTTTCCCTACAATTAACCTATATATTTAACACTTAAGTACAAATAAAGTAACACAAATAGACATTTTAATGTTATAATAGTGATTTGATGATCTATAAAAATGAATTCAAAAAAAGAGAGGAAAAAATGGTTAATGAGTCAATAAGTGTTTCTCTTCCGTCATCTACTGTTTAGTGGTAATTTCTTTTATAATTTAAATGTTGTTAATGTCCGAATGTTATTTTATGATACTCGATACACAACTGGTGAATATAAACAAATGATTCCAGTATATACAGAATTTAACCCAATAAACAAGTTTTAAATAGTGTTTAAAAAAACAGGGCAAAAAATGTAATTCAACTCTTTTTATCTAGGCGTTATTCATATTCATTATAGGCATTATACATTATTCCTTGAATGGGCTGACTTCATAGAAACACTTTTTTCGACAGAAAGATCTAATAGAGACTAAAAACTGTTGAAATATGACAGATAGCATCTAGATATAGTAGCTGTTGCAGTGCTGCTATTAGAGTCTAACAATCTATTATATTACAATAAACATTAACTATAACGCACTTCATAAAATACTACTTCTATTAATATTCCTGAGAGGTCAACTAATGCCATAAAATCTCAAAATATGCAGTAATTTCGTCAATTTGCCAGCGAGTGTGCTTGAGGTACACTGGAATGAATGGGGTTCAATGCTGGAACTATTGGTCGCTCCATGACACGCTTTACTTCCGCACTCCTCAGTTCCTATAGAAGTCTATGGGAGTGTCGTAACTCTGTTTTTCAACGGCTCTGGCCAGGACCAAGGAAAAGGGAATTCCCCCTTCAAAGGCGACACGCGAGACAAACACAAGTAATACCTCCAGATTCTAAACTGAACTGTATTGATATCAAATTGAATAACCCGCCTAAGTAACGATAGGAGGTTTAAGTTAATGATTGGTGGTTCGGTCAGGTCATGTGTTAAATGCATATACAGTATTGCTAGAAACTTGGGATTTCATCATTTCACTCTCTTAAAACTCATTCTTTCCTCACTTTCTTCCCTTTTGCAACACATATTAATGTGTGTGTGCGTGTGTTTTAGATGTTAGTTTTCCATGTTAGAGTAATTACAAAAGTTTTGGTTGCATTTAAGGATAAGTGTTCTTGTGTTAGGTTCTCACGAATTTAATGTCTTTAAACTTTTGATCTAAGTTACCTGGCTGTTAAATAGTGTTTCACTATTGTGTGGATATTAATATCCGCTGCAGAGTTGATATTTACGGCCCGTTCAAGCGAACTCAGGACGAGTAATTTGCTCTGCCGTAAAATAGACTCTTGAAAAATTCCCCATGAATTAATTCATTCATTCATTTGAGCTGAATATACCTGTTTCCCTTTAACAGAGTCCCCTTTAAGGTCTTACATATCAGTGGACAAATAAGTTGATAAGGTGTAAACATTATTTATATGTAATTTGGATCTCTTTCATTAATTCAATTCCCCGTTGAGTTATTTGATCCGATTAAACTCTTACAGTCGATATGTGGTGCGTGATTTTATCTGAATTGAGCTCAGACAGGGATGACCACCGAAACTGCCATAGCTTAATAGAAACTCTCTTAGCCATGCAATTTGAGACTTCACATCAAATTGAAATGCTAAATTTAACTCATGTAAAACGTATGTAACGAATGTCAGATGAAAGTAAAGGTTCAATAATATGGTATGTGGTACTCTTTACGAAGATGCATGCATTACATTTACATGAATGTTGAAATTAGACTAAAAATCAATCTGCAAAACAAATCAGTTCATCAGAATGTTGCATATTGAGAATAATAGCTGTCTAATAGCACTGTGTACTTCTCAATGGGAAATAGTTTACAAAGATTGTGCAATGTCTATGAAACATTAAGCTCAAAATGTAGTTTCACTGATTGTTTTCTGACATTATAATGTGGCCAGCCTGTGGTCAGCTGTAAAAGCCTTTTGGTGAAATAACTTTGAGTGGCACTTAATTTCATGAGATATTCAGGGAGGAAGCAGCTTGACCTAATAAAGCATTTACAGTGAGGAAAATAAGTATTTGAACACCCTGCTATTTTGCAAGTTCTCCCACTTAGAAATCATGGAGGGGTCTGAAATTGTCATCGTAGGTGCATGTCCACTGTGAGAGACATAATCTAAAAAAAAATCCAGAAATCACAATGTATGATTTTTTAACTATTTATTTGTATGATACAGCTGCAAATAAGTATTTGAACACCTGTCTATCAGCTAGAATTCTGACCCTCAAAGACCTGTTAGCCTGCCTTTAAAATGTGCACCTCCACTCCATTTATTATCCTAAATTAGATGCACCTGTTTGAGGTCGTTAGCTGCATAAAGACACCTGTCCACCCCATACAATCAGTAAGAGTCCAACTACTAACATGGCCAAGACCAAAGAGCTGTCCAAAGACACTAGAGACAAAATTGTACACCTCCACAAGGCTGGAAAGGGCTACGGGGAAATTGCCAAGCAGCTTGGTGAAAAAAGGTCCACTGTTGGAGCAATCATTAGAAAATGGAAGAAGCTAAACATGACTGTCAATCTCCCTGGGGCTCCATGCAAGATCTCACCTCGTGGGGTCTCAATGATCCTAAGAAAGGTGAGAAATCAGCCCAGAACTACACGGGAGGAGCTGGTCAATGACCTGAAAAGGTTACTGTTGGTAATACACTAAGACGTCATGGTTTGAAATCATGCATGGCACGGAAGGTTTCGCTGCTTAAAGCAGCACATGTCCAGGCCCGCCTTAAGTTTGTCAATGACCATTTGGATGATCCAGAGGAGTCATGGGAGAAAGTCATGTGGTCAGATGAGACCAAAATAGAACTTTTTGGTCATAATTCCACTAAACGTGTTTGGAGGAAGAAGAATGATGAGTACCATCCCAAGAACACCATCCCTACTGTGAAGCATGGGGGTGGTAGCATCATGCTGTGGGGGTGTTTTTCTGCACATGGGACAGGGCGACTGCACTGTATTAAGGAGAGGATGACCGGGGCCATGTATTGCGAGATTTTGGGGAACAACCTCCTTCCCTCAGTTAGAGCATTGAAGATGGGTTGAGGCTGGGTCTTCCAACATGACAATGACCCGAAGCACACAGCCAGTATAACCAAGGAGTGGCTCTGTAAGAAGCATATCAAGGTTCTGGCGTGGCCTAGCCAGTCTCCAGACCTAAACCCAATAGAGAATCTTTGGAGGGAGCTCAAACTCTGTGTTTCTCAGCGACAGGCCAGAAACCTGACTGATCTAGAGAAGATCTGTGTGGAGGAGTGGGCCAAAATCCCTCCTGCAGTGCAAACCTGATGAAAAACTACAGGAAACGTTTGACCTCTGTAATTGCAAACAAAGGCTACTGTACCAAATATTAACATTGATTTTCTCAGGTGTTCAAATACTTATTTGCAGCTGTATCATACAAATAAATAGTTAAAAAAATGATACATTGTGATTTCTGGATTTTTTTTTTTTAGATTATGTCTCTCAAAGTGGACATGCACCTACGATGACAATTTCAGACCCCTCCATGATTTCTAAGTGGGAGAACTTGCAAAATAGCAGGGTGTTCAAATACTTATTTTCCTCACTGTATATGCTATATTCCATAAATATAGCATGTGAAAAATGAGTGCCCTGTGTGGCCAGCTTACTGATCAAGAACTAATTTACTTGACTTTGGTTTAATTCTTTGTTTTGCCCAAAAACACATAACATACTTAATTTCAACAATTTTACTCTACTTGTCAAGTCTCAAGCAAAGCATGCTGGGAACTACAGTTTCAATGGTTCACATTCACCCCAAATAATGTAATCTAGTAGACTCCACATGTAACAGGGTTAAGAAGATGTTTCCACTTGCTACACATTTTCATGTAGGGCCCCTTTAATTACACTCCACCCAGATAATGAACTGGTTCCGGTAGGGTCATTTAAATTCACGCCAGCCGCAAGAGTGAATGGCTGCGGTGAGTGAGTGAGTGCTCCGTGACATAAGTATTTTGTATTAATTGTAAAACCCTCTTATTGACTAATATTAATGTATACATGTGTTTAAAAGAATGTTAGTAAGATTTATATTCGCGCCAGCTGCGAGAGTGAATGGCTGAGAGCATGCGCGAGGGTGAAGGGCGAATCTGAACACCACTGTTTTCAACAGAATAAAAGTCTGTCTTCAAGAACAGATTGGTAACCATGCTGAGTTATACACAACACAACACAGAAACAACCCTGTTACACACATTTTAGAGAATTCTTTAACCGGATTGCGTGCTTTGGCCTGTTCTTGGAGTCGTTCAACTAAAAGATCGTCCATAAACAATTACATTTTTATCTGACACATTTGTTGTTATATTTGAATCATTTCGGAAAGATCTTGTTTCCGGAAATTCATCAGAGAAATTCATTTGACAATGTAAAATGTGTGAAATGTGGGGTTTCACACAACAATGTAAAATTTATCGTCTTGTTTTGGGACTTGAAAATCTGCCAATGGGGTAAGCAAAATAATCTTAATTCAAACCATTTACCCCATTGGCATTATTTTGCTTATTTTAAGCAAAAACACTTAAAAAGACAATAACTTTTGCTTGTCTTAAAAAATGCTTCACTTCAGCTCTGCAGCATATTTTGAATGATTGAATATGATGATGCAATATTGGACTCACGGGTGGGGCGCAGTCAGAGTTGGATTGGTTAATGTAAACATGTCTAGATATCTGGAAACCAGACAGAAATACCAAGAAAACAGAGTATGCAGATGAGGATATGCATGGTAAACTCCATATGAGGTGATCTGTGGGTGAAGACTCACTACGCACAAACTTCCTGACTGGGTTTATAAAGGGTATTTTGCGCAGGTTCTGCCTTACTCATGGTTTTATTAATATGAAAACTGTTGTGCGCACGCACACTTTTTGTCATGTGACACTTTAGGATGAAAACTACAGGGAGGGAGCTAAAGTAGTATTGTTTTTAAATTCATAAGCATAAAAATAATAATGTATCGTTCAGATATGCATTTTAAACAATAAAGAGAAATGACCCATGCCAATTTCAGCACTGGCACTGGGAAGGGCTAACTAGAGCAGAATACAAGAAACTGAGTGATGTCTTTTAGATGCTCCATATTGAGCAGAAAGCCGACAGGAAACATGTCCTTTTGACATCTGTGTGTTGTGTCAGGGACTCGAGCATTTTGTGTTGAGTGGGCTTGACATCCTAAGATGAGTCAGAGAAACATGTACTGTATTACACCTATGAGTAACAAAGTCTTTAAAGCTCATCTTCATTCCATAATGCATCTTTAAATACAGTGCGTTTAGCATAATATACAACCAATCCAGAAAAAGCCAAACGATTATATCTGTGTTGACTATATAACTGCAAACACTCACAGTTATCCACAAAAGAAACGGAAACATTATTTTGGATTAATGTTTGGTCTTTGGCTGCTTCTGAAACATCGTTTCATTGTATGCGTTTCTATTGCTACAATACAATCTACAGTACAAAGAAAAGTATATCAGACGATAACATGCATTATTGATCAATCCATAACAGCTTTTAGGGGTTCACACTAGAAATGACAAACCTCATGGTGGTGAATAGTGCAGGCCTTGACCAACCTTTCTTTGTTTGTTTATTGTAAGAAACGTGAAGGCTAAGTAATTACATCTTATTTTGATTCCATTCTTTTTTTAAAGTTTCTCACTTGCCAATGTAATTGTCGTTCTCTCTGACGGCACTTTGCAGACGAGATAAATCTGATCATCAGCGCACAGATAAACCTTCAGTTTTTGTGTTTATATCGAAGATCATTTTATGAATGTGTTTGGAGGGTTGAGTCATAAGAATAGACTCTCAGAATCTAAATGACACACTGAGACTCCATACGATATGAGATTCATGACATGTTTGCATGACAACTGAACCTGTCGATTTACAGAGATTGCTACACAATTGATATTTCTACAGTTTTGCTTGCCGATATATTAATGCATTTAGGTTGATTCAGTGTTATTAAATAATAGGCCGATTTTAGACTTCAATAAACCAGTTCATTTGTTACCATTGTTTTTCCAGCGCGGGATCATGTGGCAGTTTTCTAATAAAGATATTAAATTTGAATGTGTAGAAGAAACACCTTTCGTTCTGAAATTCTGAAGTAAAAACACAATATAACGTACAATATTGTAATCATTTACATAATGTAAATATATGCATAAAGCGCTGTTTAGCCCAAAGAACAATCTTTGTTTAGGAAAGAGCTGGGGTCTTGTGTATAAAACTTCCCATAGATTTCATCCTAAAAGTGTGCACATACACACAACTAGACTTAAGCTTATATGCACAACAGTTGTCAGATTTATAAAACCACACGCACGCCAGAACACACACATTTACTCAGGACATGAGTTGTGCAGTTTTTAAAAAGCTGAATTCTTGTGCATCTAAAACTCCTGCCATCATTAAAGCATTAAAACACTGCATGCAACAGGAAAAGTGTTCAAAAGCAGTGCATCTGATACGTTCTGTAATTTGTGTGCTTGACTGCACTGAGTGTCGTATTTAATGTAAATGTGTGTCTACTTTCACATGAGCGATTTGTAAGCTGTTGTGTCCGTGTCCACTTGCACGTGTCAGTAAGCCTCAGTTTGACCATTTGGGGTCAATTATAGGAGAGCTAGGGGCACAGAGTTTTTCCTAGTTTCCATATCAACACTATATAGAGATGAAATTGCGCCAAAATTCAAAAATCTTTGAACATTTATTTAACCATAGCAAACAGTTAATTTCCTTCTCTAGTTAATTTTTCATCTCTGTTTATTGTGTTTATTTTAAATGACACAACAGTTATACGATTAAAGTAATATCAGATTGATGTAACCATTGATGGGGCATGTTGTCACACTGAGTTACATCTGGGATATTATATTCTATACTTTTATGAACTCTATTGAGAAACCATGAGATACAGACTGAGAGTCAATGTTCAGAAATGAAATAGCTGTGTGTTTGCTGTCAAACTCAAAATTAGTATTAATTATTAAAAAATGCCATTATTTGTTTGTCTGGCTATCACCAGACCAAGCTCAATTTAAGATTGAACATTGGTCTGGGGATCTGCTCTGTATTTTCTACTGCACAAAAGGCGTGATACACGAGCATAATTCAAATGACTCTATGCAATTGGATAGTCCTTCAACCAATCAGACCACAAGAGGCGTGATCACCGGGAATCGATCCATTGCTTCTCTATCTGACTGAGTTGCAGGGTGAAATCAAATCGCCAGCAGATCAGGCTGGGTTTACCCGCTCTATTTGTATGAAAAAGTTAACTGTTTTATCTTTTATTTATCTTTTAATTTGGATTATATCAGATAATAAGTGGATTTACATAAACTGATTGTTTGGTTGTGCCCTGCTCTCCTCTACATTCAACTCTTGTGCGTGTATTTAAAAAAAGTTACACATGAGTTCATAGTGAGCAAAAATGTCCATGTCCAAAAACTGTCATAAAAACATTGTTATTTTTATTTTCTCACCAGCATTAGTTCTAATCATAACTACCAAACATTCGTTGACATTCATCAATCCCTTCTGGAGCTGGTCTCTAGTGGCCAGTCGATGAACAGCAGTTGAAGTCCCTTCTGCGTTGGATTCAAGAGAGAGAGCGGACGGTTGCCACTTGGTTTTACCCAGAAATAAGCAATTCAAGAGGGTTGGCACACTCTTCCAGTAAAGCACTGATTTTTATCTTTTGATGACTTCTTCTTTGGAAGAGTGTGCTCTTGAAGTGCTTAACTGTGGGTAAAACCAAGTGCCCCCCCCCCCCCCCCCCCCTCCATCCAACTTCCTCTCATGACGCGATGTTAAATATTTTTTTTTTACAAACAGTCAACGAAACGGTCACTTTATCTACGAAATTTGTGCCCTCATGTCTTTTTAAAACATTTTAAATCCTGCATTAACTTTTCATATGCTAGTTTCATGCAAGGTTATATATTCATTTTGATATATAAATGTACCCTGCAATATGGAAGTATGTTTAAGTGTTTTGCAGTAGGGGTTCACTCTTCAGCTCTGATTCTGGCTGGCAGTCCGCCTTGGCAAGTTTCATTTTGTGTTCGGCCCTCTCAGCTCTGGAAAACTACATTCATTTATTATTGTGCATCTGTTGATATGATTGTTATTTTACATGCTTGGTGTTTTAGAGAATTTTATGGTAATTAAAACAGTCAGATAGCCGTGATCATGACAGTCTGCTTACGCTTCGTGGACGCTCAATCCATCCGGCCGCGCTTGCCTCTCATTCCAAGGAAATGATTCTGATTTGTACACTGTAAAACATGAGAGCCCCATTAAGTTATATGAACTTACTCCTTGTCTTTAACTCCAATTGCAATGGTAAGTTGTAGAAATTGAACTCAAGTGTATAAGTTTTCTAAAAAATAAACTTAAAGTTATACATTATGTTGACTACTTGTGATTTTTGTCTGGCTTGTAAAGTTCATTTAACTCGTGGCTGTAAGTTATGTTGGGGGAGGGGTGATACAGAGCAAATACCGCGAAACACAGAGAGAAGTTATCGCCATTTTGAGTTGACGCAGCTGCCAGTAGGAGGGAGCCATTACGCGAATTCGTGGTGAAAAACACAAAATATCCGTGGAAGGTTAGTTTTTCTTTTTAATTCGTAATTCTAAATGAAGGACATTGCAATTTAATTATTGTAAGCAGCACATTGACCGTTCTCTGCGAATTTAATGACACCATGGTGTTTTCCCTCACCAGTTCACTTTTTACCAGAACACCAAATGGTAAAATAATTTAATTTATAACTTTGGTTCACAGCTTATACCGTATTTTTTGTTTTATCTCGTGCTTATATGTATTTTTTTCGTATTTAACTCGTGGCTGTAAGTTACGTTGGGGGAGGGGTGATACAGAGCAAATACCGCGAAACACCGAGAGAAGTTATCGCCATTTTGAGTTGACGCAGCTGCCAGCAGGAGGGAGCCATTACGCGAATTCGTGGTGAAAAACACAAAATATCCGTGGAAGGTTAGTTTTTCTTTTTAATTTGTAATTATAAATGAAGGACATTACGTTTTAGTTCTTGTTAGCAGCACATTGACCGTGCTCTGCGAATTTAATGACACCTTGGTGTTTTCCCTCACCAGTTCACCTTTTTACAGTAGGACTAAAAGAACGCGTGTCCTAAGCGTCGCGCCAGCCACAATTTAGCGTCTCATCTGCCTCGAGATCTCTCCGTGTTTTACAGCTGCTTAGACCCATATTGATACAGGAGAACAACAGACAGTGCAGTCATGCCCTTATTTAACGTTACCACTTTAATTCATATTTTATTCCGTTATATGTGTTTGTATAGAACGCGCGTCCTAAGCGTCGAGCCAGCCAAAACTTAGCGTCTCACCGGCCTCGAGATCATGCCATAGCCAAGGTGAGTAAACTTAATATTTAAAATTACATTGTGATTTGTGAAATATTGTTTATTGTTAATATTGTATAAATCTGGGTCTAAGCAGCTGTAAAACACGGAGATATATCGATTATCACGCGAAATTTAGAAGGTTTAATAAGAGAGATGATGAAATAAGGTTTTTAATAAGGCATTTCGTTTGTTTTGGTCGGCCGCGAAAGCGAATTTAATCCCGCCAAGGCCTGTTTTGATCGGTAAGTGACAGATGACTGACCGCTGCGCTTGTGACAGCCGGGCGCATTACTGAAAGAATGAGAGAGAGAACTCCAGAGAGAGAGAGAGCGAGAGAGCCCCGGCCGCGCGTGCCCTCTCACCGTCTTCAAACTGTCTTGCTCTCTCTCTCTTGATTTTTAAAATGTTACTGGATTTATTTGTATCTTTGTAGAGATTAGTAATGCAGTGCAAAGGTGCTTAAAATATTACCTTCCATCTATATTAATAAAACTGGGTATATTCGATTTTAAGTATTACACTGACCTTCATTGAGAACGTGCAATACATTTTTTCTTAATTTTCTTCTTCTTCCTCTTGACAGATTTCGAGAATGTACCCTTAATGAAGTGGAAATGTAAGTTTTGTGCATTCTCTACTAATCATCAGGGAAGAATACTACAACACTACAAAGAGTGTCATGGGCATCATCGGAGGAGTTCAGGCCTCACCTGTATTCATAAAGACTGTTTAAAAACTTTTCAAACCCAAGCCGAACTTAAAAATCATTTAAAAGAACATAAAAAAGGATACAGGATTTTAACCAAATTATCCTGTGATTTATGTAAATTCTCAGAGTCTTGTGACATTTACAAATATTTCATCCATCTGAAGATTCATTTGAGAAACCGAGAACTTGTTAATTGTCCATTTGCAGGTTGTTTTTTCAAGTCTAGTGTGCTATCTACTTTTACTTCTCATAGAAGTCGCTATCATAAGCCTTCCACCTTAGAAAATTTCAGACCAGAGCTTGTGGCAGAGCTTGCTGTTTCTGTGCCTGTTGTTGAAGACGACTTTGTTTCAGACACTGAAGATATACTTGAAACTGAGTCTGTATTTGAGGCGGCTGGATCTGGACTTGAAAATGGCAAGGCCATCCAAAATCAGTTGGGATCTCTATTTCTCCGCATGCAAACACTTTTACATGTATCTAATTCAGCAGTACAGGAAATAGTTGATGAGTTATTTGACATTGGAGATTTTGCTCATCAAAACATAAAGACTGTCATTGATAATATTTTGAAAGACAATAATTGCAATGTTGATCCCTCTGTTGTAACTTCATTGACTGAAGAATTACAAACTTTGAACCCACTCAGATTGCTCTCAAGGGAGGGGCCTCTTGGCACGGAGCGCAAAAGACAGTCATTTTATAAAAATAACTTTTCTGTTATTGAACCAGTTGAGTATGTGTTAAATGCACAAGAAAAAAATCATACTTTTGTTTATGTTCCTATTTTAGATTTGCTCAGTAAACTTTTGGAACGAAAAGAGGTACTTCAGACACTAGAAAGATCCAGTCAACTTGAAGGTAATTACGGTTCAATTCGAGATGGAGAATATTTTAAAGAAAACAAGATTCTCTCTGAAGAAAAGGGTATAGCTCTTGGACTATATATTGATGATTTTGAAATTTGTAATCCGTTAGGTACTTCAAAAAAAAAGCACAAAATTTGTGGGGTATATTGGGTGATTGCCAATTTACCCATACAACTTCGCTCAACATTATCATCAATTTATCTAGCTGTGTTGTGCAAAACTGTACACATAAAAGAATATGGTTACAGCAAGGTTCTAGAGCCTCTGATTAGGGATCTTGAGCTCCTTGAGAGAGAAGGTGTGTTTGTTCAGAGTCTTGGCTCTAATCTCACAGGGACAGTTTTGTATGTATCTGCAGACAATTTGGGTGCACACTCACTTTCTGGATTTCAAGAGTCTTTCAATGTTGATAAGTTTTGCAGATTTTGTACGGCAAATCGTGTAGATCTTCAGCAGTATAATGTCAGAAGTGGGGTTTTTACATTGAGAACACCAAGATTGTTCGATGAAGCCATTAATGTGCTTAAGCAAAGTGATCTTTCTTGTGTTGATGGTATAAAGAGAGACTGTCCTTTAAACAGACTGGCTCACTTTCATGCTGCAAAAGGATTTCCACCGGATTTTCTACACGATGCATTTGAAGGAATTGTACCCGTGGAACTCTGCATATGCCTCTCAGATCTGATTGCTAAGAAGTATTTTACATTGAATGACCTTAATGAGAGAATAAAAACATTCCCCTTTCAATTCTATGACAAAACTAATAGACCCCAGACAATACAAAAAAACTTTCAAAAAAACAAAACTATCGGTGGCAATGGACATGAGAACTGGGCACTTCTGAGATTTCTTCCACTGTTGGTTGGCCGCTGTATTCCAGAGGGTGAAAAAACGTGGAATATAATTCTTGAATTAAAAGACATTGTTGAGTTGTTATCCAGCTCTTCATTCACAACAGAAACTCTGTGCTACCTGCAAGCCAAAATCTCTGACCATCGACAGTTGCTTTTAGAAGTTTTTCCATGTACTAAATTGCGTCCTAAACATCATTATTTGGAACATTATCCTATGTTAATCCAAAAATTTGGTCCCCTAATTGAATTTTGGACGCTAAGATTTGAGGCAAAACATTCTTTCTTTAAAAAGGTGGTCCGTGATGCTGGCAACTTCAAAAATGTTCTGCACACGTTGGCCACAAGACATCAACTAATGTTGGCATACTATCTGGAGATGCCAAGTGTTTTTAAACCAAGCATTGAAACTGGTCATGTATCTGTTGTATCTGTGGACATCTTGGATGCTACTATCAGGGTGGCAATATGGGACAAGTTTAAAGGTCTGGACACTGTTTCATTCACATCCACCGTGTATTTAAATGGGACAAAATATTCCAAAGGAATGGTGATCTCAGTTGGGCACACAAGCGGACTACCAGATTTTGGGAAAGTACTCGAGATCTGTATAGTGGATGGTCGCATACTTTTCATTACTGAACTGTTCACAGCTGGCTTCTTGGAACATCTAAGGTGTTACCAGCTCGCCAAAAAAGACCCTGCAGTAACGGTGGCTGTCCAACCTGAAGAGCTGAATGACTACATCCCCCTCGTCGCATACCTTGTTGATGGAAAGCTGCTCATTACTCCAAGGACATTCATGTTACAATAAGGTATAGTAAACCTATAAATCTTTTAAATCTTTTAACTTATTTACTTACTCCAAGCCTAATGCAATTACGCAACAAATTTAATGCAGACCATGCTGTTCTTTGAGTACAATTTCATGGGCTTTATATTGCTGCTTCTGATATCTGTTATTGTTTTTATTTATTTTTTCACAGTTACGCTGTTGATTTCTCCTCGAAGTTATCACCTCAAGGCGTGTCACCCTACAGCGTGTTCCTGAGTCAGCCAGGAAGCTATATGAAGGACATTCATGATAAGATAAAATAAGGTAAGGTGAACTTTTTTAAAATATTTTTATTTTTTACTGTTTTATTTGTGTACTCACTGCTGGCCTAATACAATGACACTTTAGAAGAGGACTGGCTTCTTTGATTCAGAGAGTGTGAGGATCGTTAAGTAGAGCTCACAGCGGGTGATCGGTCAGAATCACGCAAGATTTCTTCATTGGAAGTATTTATTGAATTGACAACTGCATGGCTGAATATGTACAGTGAGGAGTGGTTTTGTAAAGACGCACACAGAATAAAGCAGTTGTATCAAGGCGGGTTGCAAGTCCGTGCGGTTAGTTTAAACTACTGGCAAAGTCTCGGACAGAATGCTACCAGCGTGCAGCGATCCTGAGTCACTTGTGATTGGCTAATAGTCCAGGTGAAGCGAGGCGTCTTCTAGTAGGAGGGAGAGAGAGAGTCACAGTAAATTGTCTGATGCTTAGCGGCCACAAGGGGGCCTTTTTTACAGCCGCCCCCAGATTACTGAAGGGAATCTGCAGAAGAAGAAAAGGCGCCCCACTCGTCCGGTAGTGGTCAGTCTGACAACTCTGGAAGCTGGATGAGTCGAGCCACAGGGCGGGTGTACACCCGGTCTCCCACCTTCACTTCAGCAGATCGTACTTTACCGTCGAGGCCGGGGAAGACGCTGGTAACTGTACCCACTGGCCACAGTGAGCGAGGGAGCTGAGGGTCAATGATGAGGACCGTCTTGCCGATGTGCAGGTCTGGGTTTTCAGCATTCCACTTCTGTCGGGCCTGGAGGCTGGGCAGATAGAAACGGATAAAATGTTTCCAGAAGTGGTCAGCCAACAGCTGGCTATGGCGCCAACGCCTACTGCTCAGGAGCTCGGAGTCAGGATACACCACCTGCGGGAGAGAGGCATCTGGCCGCCCAATGAGCAGTGAGTTGGGAGTTATTGGATCAGGGTCGGCAACGTCCGCAGATGTGTAACCTAATGGTTTGGAGTTGAGAATCCCTTCAATCTCAACTAGTAGGGTTCTCAACACTTCATCTGTAACAAGCTGGGCTCCAAGGGTTACTTGCAGGGCTTGTTTTACTGAGCGTATCTCGCGCTCCCAGCAGCCGCCAAAGTGGGGGGCGTTAGGTGGATTAAACTTCCAGTCGATTTGCTGAGAGGCGAGTTGAGCTTTGATGTCTGGAGCAAGGTCAGCGAATGCTTCCCGGAGTTCTCGATCACCACCTCTGAAGTTAGTCCCCTGGTCTGAAATCAGCTCGAACGGCTTTCCTCTGCGGGCGATGAACCGTCTCAGGGCCATGAGGAATGAGTCGGTATTCAAACTGGAGAGCAGGTCGATATGCACGGCTCGGGTGGTCATGCATTTAAAGATTATTCCCCAGCGCTTTTCACTCCTCCTTCCAATCGCCACCGAGTATGGCCCGAAGCAGTCTACTCCTGCTGAGAAAAATGCTGGCTTGAAAAGTGGGACTCTGGATGGAGGCAGGTCTGCCATTTTAGGGATTTGTGGCTTTCCACGCCATTTCTGACACTCTTGGCACTTGCGCTGAAAGCGGCGGATAGCCTCTCGCCCTCCTGGTAGCCAATACTTGCGGCGCATCTCTGCGAAGACCCTCTCTGGGCCTGAATGGTGCAGCTGATAATCATACTCTTGGATGAGCAGCTGCGTGACTGGGTGTTTGGCATCCAGCACCACCGGGTGAACAGTTTCTGGTTCCAGCTGATTACTATGGCGCAGACGTCCACCAACACGGATGAGCTTGTCACTGTGGTCGAACTCTGGTGCAAGCTTGAGAAGTCTGCTGCTTTTGGCGACTGGTTTCCCTGACTGCAGCTGGGCATAGTCAATAGGAAAACTGTCTTGTTGGACCTGTTGTAGCAGAGCCAGCTGGGCTTGGCTGTAGCTTGTGACGTTGCCTGAGGCCGCCCCATGTAGAGTCTTTGTTGTGGCAGTCAGGAGGTCTCTGAAGGACGAGAACTGCTTAGCGTCCGGGAGATGACTTGGCGCGGTAGTGGTGAGGCCGCAGAAATGAGGTTTCTTGAGCTCTTCACCCTGCTCTGCCTCTTTCTGGATCTGAGGACTTTGTGGCCATTTGTCGGGGGCACAACACAAGAAGGTTGGGCCCTGCCCCCAGCGGCTGTCTGGTGTCAATGTGTCGAGAGGTTTGCCGCGTGTTATGTCGTCGGCAGGGTTCTGCGCAGAATCCACATACCGCCATGTATCGCCCTCAGTGAGATCCTGGATCTCTGCCACGCGTGTACCAACAAACACTTTGAATCGGCATGACTCCGACTGCAGCCACTGGAGCACGGTGGTAGAGTCCGACCAGAGCACCACCCGCTTGATGTGCAGTGTGAGTTCAGATTTGAGGATCTGAGCCATTTGTGCTCCGGTCAGAACAGCGCATAACTCCAGGCGTGGGATTGACTGCTGCCTTTTTGGAGCAACTCTGGATCTTGCAGTGACGAAAGCTACTTGGACGACTCCATGAGGATTCTCGGTTCGGAGGTATGCCACAGAGCCATAGGCTCGCTCTGAGGCATCACAGAACACGTGGATCTCACGTTCACAGGTGGGAGAGTCTAACTCATGGCCAGTGTAACACCTCGGAAATGCTATGCTCTGTAGATGAGGTAACTCGTCCTCCCACTCTCTCCATGCAGCTAGCAGGTGATCTGGCAGAGCAGGGTCATCCCAGTCACGCTTTTTGTCCCACAGGTGTTGGATGACAACTTTGGCTCTGGTGGTGTAAGGTACCAGAAAGCCAAGGGGGTCATATTGGCTTGCCACCACTTTATAGATGGAGCGCATAGTGACGACTTCTTCAGTGGCTAAAGCCTCTCGACACTTGAAGGACAGAGTGTCCTCTCGACAGTCCCACTGCAGGCCCAGGGCTGATTCTTCTTGGCCTGGGTGACCTTGGGCGATCCACTTTTCAGCACTAGCTGATCTTGCCTCAGCAGGGAGGTGACGGATGGTGTCTGGATGTGTACTGGCCCACTGGCGTAGCTCAAAGCCTCCCTCGGCAAGGAGAGTCTGCAGCTTGTCAATGATGGGCTTGGCATCTTCAACTGTAGGCACGCTTTGTAGACAGTTATCCACATAGAAATGTCTTAACACAGAGTCTCTCACTGCATCAGCTGGCTGAGTATGGTCGGTGACGTGTTTCTGTAGGGCATATGTAGCACAGCAAGGGCTACAGGTAGTGCCGAAGGGAAGCACCTTCCACTGGTAGACTGTAGGTTGTTCATCACGCTTGAGCTCCCTCCAGAGGAAGCGGAGGAGAGGCTCATCCTCTGGAAGGAGCCTGACCTGGTGAAACATCCCCCATATGTCACTGCTAAAGGCCACACAATGTTCTCTGAATCGCAGGAGAACTGAAAGGAGTGGTGGACCTAGGGTTGGACCAGGGAGCAGGAGTTTGTTCAAGTCAGCGGCACTGTACTGGAAAGAGCAATTAAAAACCACTCTGTGCTTGCCATTGTGCTCGACAATGTGGTGAGGGATGTACCAGCTGCTTGAGGTGTTCTCTGTGCCAGGGGGTAGTTTTGCCACATAACCAGCCTGTTCAAGTCTCTGGATCTCTGCGTTATAAACTTGGGCCATCTCAGGGTTCTTCGCCAGCCGCCTTTCCGTGTTCCGAAGCTGAGGAAGTACTGCCTCCTTTGGTGCACAGAGCTGGGGAAAGTTCTTCACGCGGAGGAGAGGAGTAGCATAGCGGTGGACACCATTAACCTGTACTCGCACCGTCTGTTTATCCAAGCATTCAAGGGCCTCCTTGTCCTGCCGTGACCTCGTACTGGCCTTTTCGCTGCGCCATGGAAGGACGTCCAGCTGCCACAGCCTCTCAACATGCTGGTAGATGTCAGCCGGAGGTGCCCCAAAGGTGGTGAAAAGACAGCGTTGTTCGATTAGGTACTGCTTTAGATTGTTGGTTGGACCTTGCAGCGTCCATCCGAGACGGGTGCGGACAGCAACCGGTGCACCAGGGGGACCAAAGATGACTGGCTCAACTGGAGTCACCAAATGAGGGTGGTCTGAGCCAATGAGCAGTAGTGGGACAATGTCCTTGAATGAAGGGATAGAAAGTTTCTTCAAATGTCTGTATTTACTCTGCAGTGCTTTGAAGGGATACGTGTGCTGGCCTAGCCCGAGATTGGGTGCGGTAAAGGCTCCTTGGATGTTGTATACCATGGCTGGAGAACAGGCTGGAGAAATGCTAAATGAAACAGCCGCCCCATGAAGCGTCTGCAGCTCCTGTCTAACTGTACGCAGGGGCAAGTCCTCGGGCTGGCCTTCAAGTCCCAGTTGTTGGACAGCCGGTTGGAGGAGCAGGGTGCGCTCGGAGCCGTCGTCTAGCACAGCGTATGTCTCTAGAGTTTGGTCACCATGGCGGAGGATAACTTTACTGACCTTGAGAAGCACACGATGGCCCTGCGGTGGCTTGCCAATGTATAACACTTGGTCTGCACTTGGTATGGACAAAGGTTTGCTTTCACTAGACTTCACCTGGTCAGGCCTTCTCTCGCTGACATCGTGCAGAGCAAGCAGGTGTCTGCTGTTGCATGTTTTACAACACATCTTCAGATCACATTCAGCTGATCTGTGTTCTCGGCCGCATCGCCAACATCGGTTGTTGTCCTGAATCCAGTTACGTTTCTGGGTGGCGCTGAGCAGTTTGAAATTTGCGCAATTATTCAGAGTGTGCTTGTAGTTCTCACAGAATGGGCAGAACTTCTTTGCATCTAGACTGGTTGGAGGGGTGAATTTGGCCGACTCCCTAATCGATTTAGGTTCAGCCCCCAGCATGAGGACTGAGGCCTTAGGTGACGACTTGACAGTACTCCTGAGATCTTTGGGCTTAGATCCAGTGTCCTTTCTCAAGCGATACTGTGCTATATCCTCCTGGATCTGGAGCTCGTATTCCAACCAATCTGCCAGGTCCAGAAGAGTGGGGATAGGAATACGGAGCGGGTGGATGTAGCGCCTGAAACTGGACCTCAGGTCGTGCGGTAGCTTGCCCAGTAGACGGGTGACATGAGAACCACAGTCCAGCTCAACTTGCCCCTTTAAACCGAGCTGCTCCAACATGCTCACCAGTGATCTGACGTTCAGGGCGAACAACCTAAATGACTTGATGTCTCCACTCTGAATGTTGGGGCCGTCCATCAATTCAGCAATACGCTGAAGGGCGAGTTGGTGTGGTTGCCCGTACTGCTGGTTTAAAGCTGCCATAGTGTCAGTGAAGGGGTAGTCTGAATTGCTATAGGAATCTGCCACCAACAATGCTTCCTCCAGCTTCAGATGATCCACTAATATCTGGAACTTGAAACGTTCAGTGGCATCCCTTGGAAGGAGATTGTCTAGGGCAATACGGAGTCTTGCAAAGTCTCTTGGGTTAGGACGGTTGAAGTTTGGGATTGTAGGAGTGGGCCCTCTGTATGTTCTTTCCTGTCCACCAGGGGGAGTCACTGAGCGTCGGCGTCTGGGCTCGTGCCGAGGTGAAGGGGGTCTACGTCTCTCACGCTGGTCTGGAGAGTAGCTGTAGCGGCGTGCAGGAGAGTAGTCACCTCGGCATGATGGTTCTCTGTATTCTCTGGAGGAATAACAAGAGTCTCTGTAGCTGGCGTAGCGCTCAGGTGAGCGGCGGTGGCTTCACTGCTCATAATTATAATGAGAACTGTAGCGCCCTTCTCTGGATTCATCGCTTCGTCGCGAGGCCTGGTGCTTGGTGCGTATTGGATCGGGAGAGCGCTTAGGTGAGGGAGAGTCATACCTGGTTGATTCCCTGTAGTCCTTTGTCTCTCTACTGTGGCCATGACGCCTGTCAGAGGACCGTTGTGGTGGTATCTCTCTGTCCCGGAAGTAGACTGATTTATACTGGGTTGAAGCACCTCCATAATCCAGCCCTTCTCGGCAAAGTCTATCTCTGGCAGCTACAGTACGTAGCTCTGAACGGGACTTGCTGGGCTCCGCTCTGGCTCTGAGCTGTTCGTTCTGTAATTTTAATTCCTTCATTGATGCCAGAAGATCTTCCCTTTCTCGCTCTAGTAGGCGGCACTCCCTTCTCCACTCATCTGCAGAAGATTCCCCTTTATCAGTGACTGACCATCGCACTGGGCTGTGGTGCAGCTGACCTTCTGGGGTTGCAGAGCGTGAATCAGATCTACTGTGGTCCTCTTCGTCTAGCCGCTCTCTGGACGGTGACTCAGAAGGCTTCTTGGTTTGAGATCTGGTCGGGAGATCAGATAAGTCATAATCTTGCAAGTAGTTAGGGAGGGACCGCTGCCTCCTACATCGAGCACTAGACTCTTTATCCGAGGTGGTAGACATCTTGCTCCGCTGCAGGCTCTGGATCCGGCTCGAAGGACCACTTTTTTAGAAGAGGACTGGCTTCTTTGATTCAGAGAGTGTGAGGATCGTTAAGTAGAGCTCACAGCGGGTGATCGGTCAGAATCACGCAAGATTTCTTCATTGGAAGTATTTATTGAACTGACAACTGCATGGCTGAATATGTACAGTGAGGAGTGGTTTTGTAAAGACGCACACAGAATAAAGCAGTTGTATCAAGGCGGGTTGCAAGTCCGTGCGGTTAGTTTAAACTACTGGCAAAGTCTCGGACAGAATGCTACCAGCGTGCAGCGATCCTGAGTCACTTGTGATTGGCTAATAGGCCAGGTGAAGCGAGGCGTCTTCTAGTAGGAGGGAGAGAGAGAGTCACAGTAAATTGTCTGATGCTTAGCGGCCACAAGGGGGCCTTTTTTACAGACACAGTGGGCCCTATTTTAACAATCTGAATCGCAAGTGTCAAGCGCAAAGCACAAGTAACTTTGTGGGCGGGTCTCGGACGCAAATCTAAAAGGGGTTGGTCTGAAGTAGCTTCATTATTCATAGGTGTGGTTTGGGCGTAACGTGAAAAACCAATCAGAGCGTCATCTCACATTCCCTTTAAGATCAGGTGCGCTTGTTCTAAAGCGGATTCCTATTATTTGCCAGGCGCACGCGAGGAGCGGTTCACAGCCGAGGAGACTGACGTTCTCGTCAGGGACGTTGGGGATGGAGAAACGCACCTATATTAACTTCGGCGTATGAAAATTTGGGTAAATGTGTAAGCTAGATGTATGCTTTTATAATAAACTCTATCTATCGTAATGTTTGATTTGCAAAAATGATAACTGCTGCGTCTGTGTGTTGATGAGAGAATTAAAGTGATTGATTATAGCCCAGCATGCGCCCTTAAAATAGCACATGAATAACATGCGCAATGCGCCACTGACTTTAAACTGTTTTGTTTTTTTCGGCCAGTGGCGCAATTGTTTTCTAAACCTGTAAAATAGCACCAGGGAACGTTTGCGCCGGAACACGCCGCCTCTTTTGCGCTGAACTGCGCAGGGAGCGCAAGTTCATTCCCTAGTTTAGCGACGTGCTTCTGTGGAGAGAAAAGCGCGTTTTGCGTGGGTGCAAATAGGAATGATACATACGTCAGAGAGACATGTGCCGGTATTCGGTAATGCGGTAATGAATATGCACGATATTGTTATCGTGGGCACTTCAAAATACCGTGAAAAATACTAGATCAGAATTTATATTTATAGAACGCATATTAGCTTATTTTCCATCAACCGCTTAAACAAACACTGCGTATGCTGCGCGAAACACGTGCGCACTCTGATGTAAACAATCCCCACATGTATTAGCACTGTGTGCATGCGGCGCAGTGCACACTCTAGTCTAATGTAAACAATCCTCACATGGAGAAGAAGCATGGCGGAAGGAGGAACGCTGCCGACGATTTATCCCCCTTCTAAAAGCAGAGCTGTCAACTCTTCGCATTCAGCGTGAGACTCACACAATTTACACTTTTCAAACGCTCTCGCGCCACACATTCATTTTCTCACGCAGAGAAAAATCGCGGAGCAAAGAGGACAGAGCAGGTTATTATGGTATGAAAACAAACAATTCTCAGCTCATGTTCTGACCATTTTATTACGAAATTCATACAATAAATACCGTTTTGGTGCTTGTAAATGTGACTTGACAGATCACTGTAGCGCCTCAGTTTAAGTAAACCGATCATCTGTTACTTTTTATTTAAAGATACAGTAGGCTACAACTTACCGAAAGGTATTTATGCCTCATACATAATATCGATCATTCAGTGTTTTTCAACCGCGGAAAGAGGTCAATAAAACTGCAGGTGAACAATTATGTCACAGAACGTTACATTTACCTCAGGAAAGCCATTTAATGACAATCATGTTAGTTGACTAGAAAAAAATAGCTGTAGAGAAGAGTATTTAGTTAAATATGTGCACTATATTACATTTGTATTATATTTTTACTTGTCATAATTGTTATTATAATGAAAACCAAATTATATTTAATTTGTAAATTTTTAATCTTTAATAATACCAGCTGACAGGGCTCTTTGTATGTTTACAGCATTATGTGAGATATATTTTTTTCTTGAGAAAAATTAACATGTCTATCTACTGTAGCCTAGCTAATATTTATCCAAAGAGTCAATACTGAATCAAGATTGAAATCAAATCCCAAGAATTGAATTGAAATCGTGAAAATTGTGTAAAATTCTGTTTAGTTACCAAATGTTTTGACAATCACAATTACACCTATTGTAATGCAAGTAGGTTTTTTTTACATCCCCACCCCACCAATCCATCCATTTCTCTTGAGCAATTAAAATATCGTGATAATACCGTATACCGTGATAAAAGCTCAATCAATTAATCGCAGCATGAAAATACCGGCACATGCCTAGCGTCGGTGTACAAAGTCAATTGCGCTGGGTGCAAGATAGGGCCCAATGTGTTTAATTCAGTCATTGCTGTTCTTTATTCATTGTACAATTTCATGGCTTTTGTCTGTCAGAGGAGCATGTTTTCTCATCCGAGCATGTGGATATTGTTGAACGTGAAACTATAAACACAATAACCGACTTGAGTATATATGTTCGTTCTGTAAGATAAATGTCGGCGTCTGCTTTATTAGCGCTTTTTCCCCCACTCACTATGCTTGAGCTTAATACTTTGGCTCTTTTGTTTTTGTTTACATATTGTTTAATGTTATCAGCTAAAATAAGATATAATGTAAGCTTGTTGTGAAATTGACTAATCATAAGCTTGTTCAGAATTGGATAATAACTTGATAATAATAATAACTAATGCATTAAAAAATGTCTCTCATTAAACCTCATTTAAATTAACTAATTTGAGTACAATACTCTTTAAAAATGCCCATCCCTACTTTTATCTATACTTTTACAACCTTTTGCTTTTGTTTTATTGTATTGTCATCTAGTTACAGCTGCTGATTCCTCCAAGATGCTTCTCAGAGTTATTGTGTCACCTCAAGAAATAAGGCGTGTTACCCTACAGAGTTTGCCTGAGTCTGTTGAGAAATTATGTGAAGCACTACGCACCAGTTTGGGTTTGCAAGGAAACTTCATTCTACAGTTTGAAGATCCAGATTTTGGAAATGAACTCTGCAATTTGACAGATATCAAAGATCTTCCAACTGATCGAGCAACACTGAAAGTTTTGTTCACATTTTCTGATTCAGTTTCTCACTCGACATTAGATTCTGCAAGCTTGAGTTCAGCTAATGCTTCATCAGTGGATTGGCCTGATCCTTTTGTAATTCCTGACTTCTCCCATGATGTTGAACTTCAACTGAGAGCAGCAAATGATTCCTATTCCAGAGATGGAACAGTCATTGTTATCTCTAAGGGTGTTAAGAGTGAAATACTGGACAAACTAGCTGATATGATATCAAAATACACTCCATATCCTAGTAAAGATCAGTATGAAAGTGTAGCCAAAGCTCTTGTAGCAAAGCACCCTTCTCTCCAAGAGCCAGGTTCTGCCAAAGGATGGTACTGCTGGGTGTTCAGTTTAAAATTCAAGATGGGCAATTACCGTCAGAAGTTGATGGCAGCTGGATGCCCTGAAGTTGTTGTAAATAAAAGAAAGCCTGGACAGACAAGCTGCAAGGCAGTCAAGAAGTCAAAGAAGGGAGAAATCCACTATTTGCCAAATCTACCTGAAGGACAATCTGCAGTCACTTTAGAGGAGAATCGGAAGACCATGCTTTTAGAGGTCCAAAAGTGTGATCCAGACCTGCAGCTTCTTGATGAACTGATGACTGCAACATTCTCTCAGCGAAGAAAGGAAATCATTGGTGACGAGCCGCTCATCTCAGTAGTCAGGGACAGATGGCCTGCACTCTTCAATGAGAGACAGGTAACCAGTGCCAACCCAGACATTCACAGCAAGATAAATTACCCATTTAAGGAAATGCATAATTTCCTTGTAGTGACATGGCTGATTTAAATGAATTTGAGGTTAACATATGCCTGTGAAATAATTTTCATCTGTACTTGCTGTCCCTAACTACTCTGTCGCTCTTTTCCCTCTCTCAATCTTTGCTGTCTTATGTGTCTGTTTCAGATAAGTGGAGAGTTCAATAGACTAGTCACCACCGATCTACTGCAGCCATTCTTAAATGGACTAGATGCTTTGGTGCCAAGTCTTTTAGAGCTGTACAAAGTAGCTGTATCTTCAAGCAGGAGGTTGAGCCTTAGCAGTGTTATGCAGTGCCTTGATAAGGAGGTATGAATAACAATGAACTAATTATTTTACATTTGATTAATTCAATTTTGGCTTCTAAAAAATACTGAAAGGCCTACCTGAAAATCACTGATTATGTCATTATTATTAAATTTTGTTCTTTTTTAATTAATAACTGTTTACTTGTTGTTAATAATCTTTGAAATTGATATTTGACCCTAATCAATATTTACTAACATAGGGATTCTAATTTGTATAATGCCAGTCACTCTCTTGTTTACAATTGTTCGTAGGACACAAATCAGAACAGAAGAACAGCTGCCTTACTTGGTCTTCCACACTTCTTTACAGAGGATACTTCGGATATAATCAAGATGTGTGATGTAAGAAAATATATTTACACATTGTTAACGCACTAATGATACTCAATTCATTGCAGAGTAGTAGGGATGGAGAAAAAAATGATTCACTTAACTGTCATGATTTTGTTTTTGTGATATATATATATATATATATATATATATATATATATATATATATATATATATATATATATATATATATTTTTTTTTTTTATAATAAATAAATAGCTTCATTTTAGTCTTTGTTTATAATAAACAAAGAGCATATATTTTAGAGCATATATTGACATGAAGTAAAATCATGATATGGCTTAGTGCAATTGTCATTCTTTTATTGGACCATTTCTATCATTTTATAGACCAAATCTATTACATGCCTTTTTAATTAGGATTGATACTGTCCATTTGTTTAAAGGTTCATGGTGAAACCCTGGATGTCATTATGAAGGGAATGCGTGTTGGACTACTGATTGGATACGAAGGTGTCCTGAATGATGCATTTCCTCTTGATGTCTCCAACGTGGCTGTGGTGGTAGAAGAGACAATTGTTCTCCATAATGTCAGAGACATACCCACTGGCTTTGCTCTGTTAATGGGCACAATCTACTGCCTTAACCTTGAATATCCCCGCAGTATGAGGTACTCCTTCGAATTCCTGCAGAAAGTAATCATGAAGATTAAAACTGACCACTGTTCTGCCAAGATACATGGACTTCGAAACAAACTGCTGAGATATAATTTATAGACTGGTCTCAAACCATACATCGGAGGGAACATGTTACATTTGCAGTATTTGTCTTCAGTTACTTGACACTGTTCGAATATATTACCGACCATTTCAAGTAAAACCCAAGTACTGCTGAAAAATATCAGAATTATAAATGTTTAGATGTGTTTTTAATGCAAGGTTGTTAATTTTGAGAATTCCTGAAGCTTTTGCTGAGGGGACACTTAATGTTACTTTGCATTCTGTTCTTTAATTTAGCTGATTCTAAGTGTTTTTAACTAACTGCTAGTGTTGTCATTTACAATTGCAAAGACTCTGTTCCTATAAGAAAGTATGTGAAAGATTAAATGGTTATACAATAGGTAACATAATGAAACTGTTAAATAATAATCCTTTACTTCTTTTCCTAACATGAATTTTGATATTAACGACCATTTCAAGTAAAACCCAAGTACTGCTGAAGAATATCAAAATTATAAATGTTTAGATGTGTTTTTAATGCAAGGTTGTTAATTGAGAATTTCTGAAGCTTTTGCTGAGGGGACACTTAATGTTACTTTGCATTCTGTTCTTTAATTTAGCTGATTCTAAGTGTTTTTAACTTAACTGCTAGTGTTGTAATTTACAATTGCAAAGACTCTGTTTCTATAAGAAAGTATGTGAAAGATTAAATTGTTGTGAAATTTTGTAACATAATGAAACCGTTTAATAATAATTCCTTACTTAGAACCTGTTTTCCTGACATAAATTGTATCATAAAACCAATGTTAAATTTATGCAACATTGAACTATTTACAATAAAAATATTTTTGAGCAGATGATTTGTTGATGAGTTTTCAATAATGTAACCTAGTAAGTTGTCTTAACTTGGAGAATCAAGTTGAAACAACATTTGACAAAGTTGTTTAAACTCAGAGAATCAAGTTGAAACAACGAATGTTCATAATGTAACCTAGTAAGTTGTCTTAATTTGGAGAGTCAAGTTGAAACAACATTTGACAAAGTTGTTTAAACTCAGAGAATCAAGTTGAAACAACAAATGTTCATTAGCTAGTTAACTTGTAAAACACAACATTTTGAGTTGAAACAAAGAATATATTTAAGTTGAGTTAACTCATGTTTTCAAGGCAGCAGGTGAACTTTCGTTTCTAAGTTTAACAGACTTGAAATGTTTTACAGTGTATGGATACTGCCAATGTTGTGCCAAATTTGGACTCCCTGCCAAATTATTACCTTCTATTTATTTGCTTCTTGGCGATGGCAAACAAAGGAGCATCTGCTGTTCATAATAAAGTAATTTAGCGATTATAGTTGTAGATATTACTACAGACACGGAGGCTTTTGTATTCTGGCAAATTAGATATTTTATAATATGTTTGTCTGCAGGGAAACCCCCCAGGATACAGGAATGACCATATATGAACTTAACTTCTGGAGATGCACTAATCATATATCACACATATGAACACTTTTTCTTCTGAGAGCCAGGTGAGTCAGAGTCAGGCTTCCTGTTTATAACACTACGCATGTACGCATGTACCTCAATATCCGTCTGCAGCTGCAGAACAGCTGATGATTCATTCACTTCCAACAGCTCCGAAAAACAGCTGTCATATTGTAGTTTGAAGATGTGGTTTTGTGTTTCATGTTGTGAGAAATTTCTAGAAGTGTGTCTAAGAAATTGTGAAAAACTGTCAAATATGAATGAATGTTTATTTTTAGGAAACACTTCTCCGGCTTTGTAAAGAGCGACTCCATTGTGCAGTGTTTACCTTTTGCGGTGTTGAGCGAGTGGATCTCTGAGCTGCTGTGAGTGAGTGGGGGCGGGGCTTATTAGCATATTCATGAATCCGCATTCACTAAATGAAGCAAGGGTGTAGAGTCAGGGGGCGTGTCTAGAGGGGTGGCACCGCCCCCCCCGCCCCTGGATAATGATTGGCCCCTCTTTGTGCCCCCCAACATCATTGGGCTAGATTTAATAATTTTTTTTCTGAACAGATAATCATTTACAAACAGCATGGCAATAACAGAACATTTTTATATTAATTGGGCTAGATTTACTGTCAACCTGTAAATGCCCACCAGAGGTGGGTAGTAACGAATTACATTTACTTCGTTACATTTACTTGAGTAAATTTTTTGGGTAACTTGTACTTTTAGAGTAGATTTAAAGATGGATACTTATATTCTTACTAGGGCTGGGCAAATTAACGCGTTAACGCGAGCGATTACTTTTTTCAGCTTAACGCAATTAAAATATTTAACGCAAATAACGCAGCGTTCGTTTTTATATCCATTTTTGCTTATAGCGTTACATGATCATCACGCTCTTATTCATGTAAATGCTTCCAAGCGTGACAAGACACAATGCGAACGCGCTGTATGCCAATGTCCTGTGTGTGTGTGTGTGTCTCAGTGTCCTGTCTGTGTGGATGCGTCTCATGTCAGCTAATCAAGGGACACACACACACACATACTCGATGCATAGATAGACTCGCGTCAGTTTCCTGCTCACATCGAGTTCTCTTTTGCTCTTGAACAAACAATAACACAGAGGATTTTGAGTATTCTCATATTAGGAGTCTTAAATGAGTTAAATAACGTCTTAAATGAACTTAAAGAGTTGTGAGGAAATGAGATGCGCGGGACAGCGCGTGAGATCCGCGGCTGTTCTTAAAGTGACAGGAGCACTGATGATGCCTGTCATTAATGTTCATCAAAGAACAACGGGAACAGAGAAAATTTTAGCTTTAATGATGATTCATCTATATTTAATGTATTATTTATGCAGTTAAGAAAGATAACTATTACATTTCTGTATATGTGTAACAGGGAAGGCCATGGGTAAATATAACATTTATTATTTTGGGTTTATGTAAATATTGTTTTAAGTTCACTTGAATTAAAAGTTGTTTTTTTAAAGCCTAATAAATGTTGAAATTGGGAGCTTTCAGTTATACTGTAATATAACGTCATTAATGTTTCATAGACACTTTAGTATCAGTGATACTGGCCTTCATTCATAAAAATATGACAATACAACACATATTTAAAATATGCTGTCTTTAAATTGTTTATACATTAATTTGGAGAGTAACTGAAATTATTACAATATCAAAATAATAAAAACGTAAAATATTAAAAATGTGCGATTAATCGCGATTAATTACAGAAAAAGGTGCGATTAATTAGTTAATTTTTTTAATCGATGCCCAGCACTAATTCTTACTCAAGTAAATTTCTTGTGAAAAAACTGTACTTTTACTTAGTTACATTCGGTGGCGTTCCTCCGTTACTGTCAAATGGTAATAATTATATTATATATTTTAAAATAAGTTAATATGACTTTCGCAAGTCTCGCGAAACGTTGGAGAGGCTGCTTCGCGAGAGGTTGCTACGCATCTCCCGCTTATAATTAGCGTGCGTTTCGTCTGAAGATGATGGCCGAAGCAGAGGAAGATGTGTGTGAGCTACGGGAGGCAGATCACCCGTGGCCTCAAGTTCAGTCTATGTTTTCACTCCAAGATGTCAAAAAGAATAGTTTCATAATGCGATGCATGTTGTGTGCACCAAAACGAACTGACATCTCTCAGCATACAAGAATTCCACCCTGAAAAGAACATGTAGCGGTAAGTGTCACAATGGTGCCTATATTTGAACACTATTAACGGTCATTTGGTAACTATGGGAAATTTTCCCTTATTATAATACTATTTCACACACTGTCCGGGTGTTTTCCTCATATGCGCTCTTGTGCAAGCAATGACAAATCGTTTGAATCCTCCAAACAACACACGTCCACGAACAAACGTTCACATCTTCACATTTACATATCCTTTTCTTCACAAAACTAAACAAATTGAATAGCCTAATGTGACGTCTTGCATTTACACAAATCCGGACAGACACATGTCTGAAGTGAAGAAAATACATACAGATAAAAACGGTATTGCATTTTATTCCTACCTAAAGAATAGCCTATATACTTATAAAAATATAAGAACAAAGTATGTTTTAAGAAGAGCTCTAGTTAGCCCAGCACACCATTAATTTACACTGTTTAACCATTAATCACACACACACACACACACACACACACACACACACACACACACACACACACACACACACACACACACACACACACACACATATATATATATATACATATATATACATATATATATATATATATATATATATATATATATATGGTTCATTAGCTTACATTAGTTAACATGAACTAATAATGAACTGCACTTATAAAGCACTTATTTATCTTTATGTTAATTTAAACATTTACTAATGCAATATTCAAATATTGTTAACATTAGTCAATGCACTGTGAACTAACATGAATAAACCATGAACAGCTGGATTTTTATGAACTAACGTTGACAAAGATTAACTAATGCTGAACAGAGGTGTTGTTCATGGTTAGTTCATGTTAACTAATACATTAACTAATGTTAACTAATACAACCTTATTGTAAATACTTGAATACTTTTTTACTCTTACTCAAGTAAATATTACGATTGTTACTTTTACTTTTACTTGAGTAAATATTTCCGTAAGTACTTGTACTTTTACTTGAGTACAGATTTTGGCTACTCTACCCACCTCTGATGCCCACCACCATTGGATCAGAGCGCTGTCAATCACTGCTTGATTTGCGTGAAAAGGAATCACAGTTGCGCTGCCATAATCGCGTGTGTGTGTTTCCGTCCATAAAGGCACATGCAGGAACACCTCCGTGGGATAATGCAATGACGTCGCAGAGAGGATTAAATGACGTGGAACTGAAAGTGAAAGTAAACGACAGCAGCTCGACCAGTGTTGCCAGATTGGGCGGGTTTTTGAATTTGGTTGTGCAGGTAAAAATGGGCTTGGGCAGGTGGACAACATTTGGGCTGGTTTGGGGTCAGTTCGGCGGTTTTCAAAAATCAAAACTTTATAGTGAACCTCAAGTGTGCATGTTCTCCATAAAATCAGTCATCCATGACACACACAGGCCCACGCAGAGACTGTATATTCAAGTGACTGCTATATAAAGTGGCATAAATATACAGTAAATTGTATCTACACAGTAAAGAGTGATCCAACTCTCAAAACGTGGAGTACACCTGTGACTCCAAGACTCTTTATAAACTATGAGAGCACACTTGAAGGACTTGAATTGAAATGACTCCTGTCCATCATCATGTGAACACTGTCCAGGACATCTGCATGTTTTTAGGCCATCTAGACTGCGCTCTACTCGTCCCCGACCGCTGCTGAAAGAGGTTTGAATCAACGATGCATCAGTTTTGACTGTGCTAAGTGTCTCCATGTGTTCTTTGAGAGATCTGCTCCAGTCCAGATGATCCAGTGATCCGGACTCTTCTGATGGGTAGAAAGCTCATCTGGAGTAAAGAGATTTAAACATAAGAAGAAACATGAAGTGTGTGATGGCGAAACACAGATGGGAGAGAAGCAGGTGCTTGTGTTTGTCTCTCCAGATCTGAATAAAGAGAAGCTGGAGATGATGGGCAAACGGTTCAATCTAAAATGTACTGTTTACATCCATCAGGAGTTTGTGGAGGAGAGACATGTGTTCAATGTCTGACACCTCTCTCAATTATTGGACAATATTGAAGCCAGACAAAGCGCAGGCACATCCGGAGAAGATGCAGAGCGCCGCTCTCTTCACCCACACACACACACACACACACACATTCTTCTTGTGTGGTTTTATAGATCTGAGTCTGAATGACATCACATTGTCTACAGGAATGACACAGAAGCATTGAGGTGGGTCTGTGTTATTATGAAAGCACTTTCAGATGTTCAGGAGGTAAACCTTTCTGCGCTCAGCGACCAAACACTCGACCA